>PVJI01010206.1:0-61418 GCA_004026765.1 Micronycteris hirsuta
GGAAATTAACTGGCCTGCGAGACACACACAACAGGTGTTCCCTCTGGAGAGTCGCTAAAGCATGTCCTCTCCGCAAAGACCGCAGACCCTTATCGGTGAAGGATGGCCAGGCAGGTGACAGGCGGGATGCGTTGAAATGCAGGTGCAGGGAGAGCCAAAGCGGGGCAAACTCTGCCTCCAGCCTTGTCCTGGCCTCCGGCTGCTTCCTGGTTGGGAGAGAAACGCTCCCACTGGCACCTGTTAACTGGCTTCTCTCTCCAAAATGCACAGTAAACATCTCTCTGCTCTGTCGTTTAATCTTGCCTAACTACTTTAGTGAACTTCATTTTAAAGTTTTTTGGGTTGTCAGCCCCTGTGGGTCTCCATGGGACAGCCCCCAAGAACCTGGAGTCAAAGGGGGCCCATCAGATGCCCTCCGAACGGCAGGCTCCAACAATGAGCCGACAGGCCTGAGCAGGGGCACGCAGTCGGGTGCAGACCTGCGCGAGGCAAGGCCCTGACTGAGGCGTGGCACTGCGCCACCCACACCCGTGGTGGGCAGGAGGTCACCGGGCATCTCAGGAGGCAAAAGAAAAAGAGCAATTGCCAAGCCAACGTCCCGGCCCTAGAATCCCTAGGGCTCCAGTCCATTTCAGCATACTTATCTTACAAGCCCCTTTTTCATTCCCAGAGATAACAATATCCGCTTGAAAACACTCAGTCTGTGACTTACAATTGCTCAGCTTATGATGTTTCGACTACACAGGCAGTGAAAACCGTATTTCAAGTTACAGATTTTGATCTCTCGGGCTGGGGACGAGCACGCAGCACCCTCTCCGGTGAGGCTGGGCCGTGGGCCGCGGCGCCCCGCCAGCCACACAGTCACGAGGGTACACGGCCAGCGCACTGTGTGGCTAGCATGTCTCTGCATACTGTGTTTTCACATTCCATCATGTTTACAAAATGTCTGCCTGTGTCTCCTGCTTCTGGAGAGAGGAAGAGGAGGAGGAAGGCAACGACTCTTGAGATGAAACTCAAGAGACCTGCCGAGCTCGAGGCTCACGGGAGTGTGGTGAGCACGTCTAAGCCGGCTGGGCTACGCCGTGATGTTCAGTAGGCTGGGTGTGCTGGATGCACCTCCAACTCACAGTGGGTTTGCTTATCAGGCTGTACCCCCATCCCACGTCGAGCAGCATCTGTGTTGCCTGGCGATTAAATGAGGTGGGTAAACGCACGAGCTTTAAGGCTGCAAAGCTAAACAAAGGAGAATTCACTCGGCTCTGCTCTGCATCGAGGCCTCCGGACACCGACGCCATGTCACCACACGGACAGTCACATCCCTCCTGTTCACCCTCAGGGACCCTGCTCACCTCCAGTTCAGCAAAAAGTGTTTTCTCGTTTGAACTCGAGAGCAATGAATCCAAAGTCAATAGCCAGACTTGAAAGCCTACGTGTGGCTACCCAGCCACGGGCAACTTTAATTGGTCTCTGCAATGCTAACGTTCAACTGCCATTTAAACCCTGAGTGGATCTGCTGAGGGCTTGGTGCCAAGGGCAGTGGAGTGAGGGGCCCGCAGCACAGGTGTGCAAGTTAATCAAGCTGGTTCAAGTCCCGCTCCTCCAGTATTCATCTAGGTGACCCTGGGCACACTGCTTTTCCCTAAGCCTCAGTTTTCTGAGTTGTAAAGTTTGAACAATACTGTAAATTACAAGATGTTCTATGGATGTTGCTATATGAGATCAATAATAATTTAAAAATCTAAAAGGGATTTATTTTTTTACAGATAGCAGCCATAAGTCCAGCTGACATCTGCTATGAGGAAACTTTATCAACATTAAGATATGCTGAAAGGTACATTTACGAATATTCATTACCCATATGGTTCTAAGTTGTAAGTCGGGCAAAGTCTTCTAGTACCCTGGGGGGGGTTGGCATTTTGGGAAGAGGTCCAGGGGAAGGCAGAATGAAATGACGCATGAGAGAAGAGAGGAAAGAAAACGAGAGGAAACAGAGCTGGGGACTCAGGGCTCTCCAGGGCCTGCCATTCTGTCCCCCTGGTTCTGGATGGGGGAGGAGCCCTGGGCTCACATCCACCGGAGGAAGCGTGGATGCCAATCCTGGAGCCGTTAGTTCTGTCTCCCTGTTGTTTCCTGCCACGTGACATGGACTCCAGAGTCACCGGGGGTGAAAGGCTCCCCCTGGACCCTTTGAAGTCAGAGCATGCACAGTGCACAGGGGTCCCCAGCCTGAGCGTGTGTTCCCGTTTGCACCTGAAAGGGCTAAAAAGGTCCGGAACAAAGCTGTGGTCAACACCGCGGCCCTGACGCCAGAGCCAAGGATGGGGAACAGCAAACTGCTACTCGGAGGTGGCAACTCCAGCATGGCAGGTAAACTGAGTCACAGGTTAATGCTGAGTACAAGCCAGCAGCCAGAGGGTGTCCTGGGGGCCTTGTCCAGGGCATTTTGGCCTCACTTTGAAAAAAAACCCGCCACTTCATTTTGAGATAAATGTAGATTCACATGCAGTTGTAAGAAATTATATTCCTGCCCTTTAAAATGGTGATTTTAGTCTATTTCATTGTCACTTTTTTAAGCCTATAGTTTCTTTTTTTTTTTAGATTTTATTTATTTTTAGAGGGAGGGGAAGGAGAGAGAGAGGGAGAGAAACATCAGTGTGTGGTTGAGTCTCATGTGGCTCCCCCTGGGGAGCTGGCCTGCAACCCAGGCATGTGCCCTGACTGGGAATCAAACCCGCGACCCCTTGCTTCACAGCCAGCGCTCAATCCACTGAGCTACACTAGCCAGGGCTCATCCCCATTTTTGAGTCCATTTCTACTGGGACTACTTTGCTCTCAGCACAGCAGGACCGAGGTCATGTGACGATTGTTCCGTTGATGGCCTCGTGTTACGTGATGTGCCAGGTGATGTTTGAAGCTCACGAAGCGTTAGCAGCAGGGCCCTCCCCTAGGCTGCTCATTAGAGCCACCTGGTGCCAGGGCAACAGTCGGCCTTCACGTGCCCCAGGTGACTCCGCCGTGCCATCAGCGCGAACCCCCGCTGCGAGTTAAGGCCCCGGCTTTCTCAGTTTGGAAGCACCGAGGCACATAAAACCTTACGTCCATTAAAGACTTAGGAAAGGCAAAATATAACACAAAGTAAACTGGGCAAAAGCGTTGAGCATTACAACAGTGTTCCCATGAGTCCAAAACCTCTCGCGCCCAGTGCTCAGGCGCACAGCCACCATCGTACCCTCGGGACCTAGACCACTTCCCCAGCGGGGCTCCCTCGCCCCACGGGGACTCTCTGGTAGCGGCAGCGCCATCGACCAACCGACCCAACACGGGCCTGCACATGCGGGCATGCTGCCGTCCCCACACCCCATGCGGCTTCCACATCCAGTTCCCGGGGTGGGTTCGGGGGCGGTGGCAGGTCGCCACCTCCGCCACCCGCCCCGGCACATCTGTGGTCCCTGACTTTGGCCCCAACAAAGCTCTTACTAAATTCGAGTCGGTGCCCAGCCCGGCCCAGGCACGGCTGCGCTTGGTCACAGACCTCTGTATCCTCGAAACCTCCACGTGCTTTATCTAAATACAGCATCTAACTCGTTGTTCATAAGCACAGACACAGACTCAGCGAAAAATGTAGGATAAATTCCCGAATCTCGGGCCCCAGAGAGATTCCCGTAGCCACGGGATCAAGAGAAACACTTTCACACAGGAACGAAAGCAGAACACGGAGCTTCACGCCTCCTCCTCCGAGGACTTCCTCGCCCTAGCTTTCCCTGCGCTAGAAGGCGATAGCACTTTGCAGAACTTACCGAGCGGCGTCTTCCTCCCACGTCTGCGCAGTTCGGCCCCGACTCCCGCCGAGAATCTCGCGTTCAGCCCGCGAACGAGACTTACTGTAGCCTCCCCTTCCCCAACCTGCTGCTAAGCACCTCCCTCCCTCCAGCGCAGCCCGCCTATCTGCCGGCAGACCCCGGGCCAGGGCCCGGCTCCCAGCAGCTTTCCTGGGCGCAGCAGCTGGCGCAGGCTCGGGAGGAATGGCGGCAGCACCACGTGGCCCTCGCCCAGGTGAGCTTCGCCGCCTGCACCTGCGGAGGCCGCAGCCAGATGCGTACCACGTGGCCAAATGCGCGCTTCTGTCTGTGCGGCTGTAGGGTGATTTTCAGGGAATGGGTGATATGTACGATGTGGCCTGTGACTAACAGATATTTTCTGCGGAGTTAGGGGAGAGGAGGCTGGGGCGTGAAAGGGAAGGAAGCGCAGAGGTCTTGTGTACAGATGAGTGAGGCACGGGCAGAGTTCAAGGTTGTTGACTGTTCGAGTTTGCGGAGAGTTTGAGAAACCAAGTCATCTTTTGGAACCGTATGGTGGGCCCCTGAACCACGCTGCCTCTCTTTGGCATTCACAGATCACAAAGGGGCTGCGATGTGAATTTCGTACTTGGATCAGGGACAGGCTGTGTAGGCCTTACGTCAGCACCACACCCTCACCATGACCTCACTCTCCAAAGCCACAGGCTCTGAACAAATCCCAAAGTCATGGGCCGCACTTGGAACACTTCAGGAGTAGTGGGAGGGGGCAGGTCTGGCTTCTGAAAGGCTCCCAAAGCCCAGAACAGACGGGAGCCTATGGTGGTGGCAGAGGAGAGGGGGGAAGGGGTGTGGCATCAGGAAGCCAGGTCAAGTTAGGGTTCAAGGATTTTAGCGGGGTGGGCTCACAGCAGCCAGATGCGCTATTAAAATGTGAGTCCACGTAAGGGGTAGCTGGATTTTCGACTCCTACTTGCAAGGGTCCAGAGTCATCAGAGGCAAGAATACGCGATTTTGTGTTCTGCGTGGACACTAAAGTGGGAAGAACTTTTACCCTCTTTACTCTTTATCAGAACTCCAAGATTTAGAAGCCGTCCTTGTGCCTGGATAGTTTGCTCCAGTTCTGTCATTCAATCCTCTGTACCCACAATACCCAGTCATTCAACGCTGCACTAAAGAATGACGTGCACTGAGGTCACCGGGAGGGGGCAGGGCCACTGCCACATGGCCAGCAACATCTGCTCATCTGAGCTGGCCAGCAGGACTGGGGAAGAGGCGTGGGTAGCAGGTTAAGGGGTGTCTTGGGAAGGATTACCCAAGTTGGGTACCAGACGGAGGACACCTGGGGACACCAGGAGCCTGAAAGAAATGGTGGAGGTCGAGTCAAAGTGGAGGGGACAATGCGAGGGCAGCTGGGAAGGGGAAGGGAGTTGGGCACTGGCTGCGCTTTGGAACAGCCCTGTCCAGAGGACTCAGGCCCCTGACCCCCACCTGCTGAGGGTCTCACCCCTGCGATCAGGGAAGCCCCCAGCCCCACTCGGCTTCCCTCCCCTCCGTTTGCTTCGCCAGTTGACTTGACAGGATGCATGGACAGATGGCTTTGATGAGAAGTGGACAGGAAAGAAATATTGCTCTCTTGAGCGTGCTGGCCCTGCCTGGTGATGGGGACCCTCTGCATTTCTCCTCCAGGAGCAGCAGATGCTGAAGACACTCCCTCACCTCCTCAACGTCAACGAGGACCCGCAGCTCACCGGGGTCCTCAAGCACTTCATTCAGACCGGTACGCACCCGGCCCCCCTTGCCCTGCCCCCAGGAGCACGCGTCTTTCCTCTTTTATTTTGGTAAAACATACATAACATCAGATTCACTGTGTTCACCATTTTTAGGGATGTAGTTCAGGGGCATTGAGCACACTCACATGGTTGTGCAACCGTCACCCCCATCTCTCTCCAGAACTTCCTCATCTTCCCAAACTGAACCTCGGCGCCCACTAAACACTAACTCCCGTTTTTCCGCCCCAGCCCCTGGCAGCCACCGCCCTTCTTTCTGTCTCTGTGAATCTGACTGCTCTGGGGCCTCCTGTAAGTGGAGTGTTATAGTATTTGTCCTGTTGTGCCTGCCTTACTTCACTTAGCAGAACACCCTCCAGGTCCAATCAGGTTATAACACGTGCCAGAATGTCCTTCCTTTTTAAGGCTGAATAATATTTCATTGTATGTGTGTACCACATTTTATCCATTCGGCCATTGGAAAGTGGCAACAGAATTATAATAACATGTAGCTTTCCCTGCCCACTGAGTACCCAAGACAGGAGGGGACTCCTGTGAGATGGGAGGGTGGCAGGAGGAGGGGCCAGCCCCCAGGTGGTCCAGGTGGTACCTGTGGCAATGGGCAGAGACAGCACCTCACAGACCAGGGCCTGCCCTGTGACCGGGCTTCAGTGTGTCTCCTAAAGCCTGGGCTCAACAGCTTCTTCCTCCAGAATTCCTATGAAGAAGGTGGAACTTCTAAAAAGTTAGGAATCCCACACACACACAAAAGGCAGAGAGAAAAATAATCCCAAAGATAAGGCAATGTCCAAATACCATTCTGATTAAAAATCCCAGTGGGAAAATCCTATTGGATTCACGTGATCCTATTGGCGAGGAAATGGCACCGCCCGCACATTGGACATGTTACCTGAAGGTCAAGTCCTGAAAAAAATCTTAAAGTAAGTTATACTACTTCTTTGCAGGTTCATGTGATGCTGGTCGAGCTGCTTCAAATGCCATCGCTCTACAAGGTCTGGGGTAAGTTTACACGAACCATCTCCGTTCAGCCTTAGAGAATTGTGACCACTCACACCCGAGGCATTCTCAGAATCCACCTAGTGTCCATCAGGCCAGGCCGCAAAGCCTGCTGGGCCACCGAGAACAAGCACTCCCCAGCCCTTCCTCGCTGACCCCGTCCAGTGCTCGCAGAAGTGAGCGTCGGGAAGGCTTTCTCATGCTCTTACTGAAATCCCTCCCACTTCACTTTGTTTCCTTGGCTCTGATCTTGGGACAGAAGGGAAAGTCAGTTGCTAGACTCTGTGTGACAATTCTTCACAAGACAATAGTATATCTGGCCAGGAAATGAAGAGCATTAAAAGGACAGGCCCACTGCCAAAAGCAAACGCATCCTCGGATCTCTGTGCTTGCAGCCTGGACCAGTGGGCCCTGACTAGCAGGTGACCTCTTCCCAACGTCACCCTCAGGATCCCCTGTGGAGCCCTGTGGCCGGTTTCATAAACTCAGAGCTGCCTCTCACCTCTGTGTCTTCTCTTCTGGAGGGGGGGGCCTCCACTCTGGGGCTCCCTCTCCTTCTTCCGGGACTACTATGTCCAGGACTACCCCCCACATTTCTAGCCAATAGGCTTGATCAGCTCTTCCAGAGAGAGACCTTACTGACACCCCCCCCACCACGTACCTAAGCCCCTCAACCCTCCTGAGCCACAGCACTCGGGCCCTGAGCGGCTGGGGGTCAGTACTGACTGAGGGACAGGTGGCCCCACCTCAGCCTGTAGCCCCAGATCCCAGGCCCCTTCTCCTGACTCTTCCTGGGGGTGCCTCTCATGTCCCTTCTGACCACTTCCTGTGAGGGCCTCCATCCAACACACAGGTCTGTGAGTGGCTGAATTCCTTTCCCAGAGGATCCCTGGGCCCCAAGCAAACAAGGGCTATGGATGGACATGTATTCAACATCCAGAACATTCCATGACAGCCAAGGCGTGCAGGAATAATCTAGAACAGTTAGGAAGCTGGCCATTCAGGGCACACAGATGACATTCAGGGGCAGCTCACCTGACCCCCAGATATGGTACAATATCCAGCCGCAGACCCTGTAACAGATGAAGGCTGGATTTGTGTGATAAAGACTGAGACCTACACTTCCCTGCTGTGTGCAAGGCCCATTATCAGCCACCTTCCCCAGCACCTCTTCTGAAACATCTGTGTTCATCTCCCCTCCCCTCAGGCCCTCCAGCCTGTGAGTTCCTGAGGACTCTAGCCATGGGCCCTGCGCCTGTCCCCCGGCTCCTCGTACCCGTCAGCACGCAGCTGGCACTGGTCCTACTGACACACGAATTGCTTGGCTGTGTCCCAGCTCCCTGTGCTGGGTCCCTCTGTATCCAGTCCTCCATCGCCACCCACAGGAGCCCCACAAATGCCCCCAGCCACTCTTCAGCGGCTGGGGAATCTTTCTTACGTGTGCAAAGGAGGAGAAACCCCCTAAACTTAACTAAAACCATCATTCTTTTGGTCACTTAGACAAACTCTTGTTTTTTTAGAATTTCAGATAAACATGCCTCCTTCACAAATTTGGACGGTAAAGTGACAGTCGCTCCGCACAGCAAATGCAAGGTCGTGGTTAACGGGGTGCCCATCACGACCAAGACAAAGCTGCAGCATTTGGTAAACTTCTCTGCCAGGCCGCAGGATTCCCGCAGTCGGACCAGAGAGAGCACGAGGGTGGGGCCTGGGCAGGGCGAGGGGCTGCCGCCTTGGGCACGGTGATGCCGCGGTCCCATCTGTGCCTTTGGGAGGTCTGATGTTCACTCTGTGTTCTTGGGAAGCCACTTCACTTGGCTGGGCCTCACCTATGAAACAGGGAGGGGTGAACTAAATTAAATGGTCACCAAGACCGCACTCCACTCTAACATTACATAACATTTTAGATTTTTTAAAGCCTGCCCTTGAGAGGGACTGCACAGCAACTTGCAAACATCGGGCTCCTCCCCACCACCCACCGCCCAGCCTGAGTCTCCACCACCTACTCCCCACCACCTCCTCCCCACCACCCACCGCCCAGCCTGAGTCCCCAGCCCCACAGGGCTCCTCCGGCTTCCCCACAGCCCAGCCCTTTCTCCCTTTCCCACCGAGTCTCCACGCTGCAGCCGGAGGGTCTTTCAGACAAGCACATTGGATTAGGCCCTTCCTTCTGGAAATCCTCGGTCACAGCCCTTTTATGACACCTGGGTGAGCTGTCCCCATCTCCTGGCCTCCTCTGGCCTCACCGCTCTGCGTGCATTTCCCCCAGTCACACTTCTGGTTGCTCAGAACACCCCCGGCCCTGTTCTGCAGCAGTCTCCTCTGCCTGCCCCAAACTTGCACCCTCGAAGTCCCTCCTTAAACAGTACACCTCAGAAGAGTTCTTCTCTAACCCTCAGTGTGAATCGGGCCCCCTCGCACGCTCTGCAGACACAACGCCCTTCTCCTTCAAGCATCTCTCACAGATTATCACGTCATCAGCCTACAAGGTCCCGGAAGGGAGAGGCTGGGTCTGCTTGGTGCCCACAGACGCCCCGTGCCCGGTGGGGAGTGAGTGCTCCCTGTGGAATAAGGGAATAACTTTCTTCATTTATTCCACAGAAGGGTTGCCGCCCTTCCTTCCTCATCAGCGGGGCTCTTCCCACAGCTGGGGGCCCTCCTGGAGCTGGCCGGCCTCACCCCTCTGGCCTCCGGAGCGAGGGTCGCCTGAGGTCAGCATCCTCCCTCTGAGCCGACCCTCCCTTCCCCAGGACCGCGTGATTTTGGGGTCCAACAGTGCCTACCTCTACGTCGGGTTCCCTTCAGAGCGAGGCGGTGAGGACTTGAGCCGGTTTGATTACGACTTTTTCCAGCTGGAGAGAGCAGCCGCAGAGGGAGTGAGTGTGGACAAGCTTGGTGAGCAGCCCTGGGCCCTGACTTCGGCATTTTCCACGGGCTGATCTGAAAGTAACGGCGTCCACTGTCTGCTCCCCTGCTTTTCTAATAGAATCTTTTGCGCCAAACTACAGTGTTTAGAAAGTTAGATAGGATTTCCATACAAATATAGAGTGAGCGCACGTCAAAGACTTAATCCATCAAATTGTTTCTCTCACCATCGGGGGTAAAGATGGTTTAATGGAATAGAGAGGAGGGGGTGTATAGCCCCGGCGGGAAGACACTGAGATGAGCCTGCTGAATGAGACAAAGCCGATTAACGGTCTTTGGGGCAGTAACGGTCCCCTGGACAAAGGTCCTTTTAACTTGCCAGTCTTCTGTACATTGATATCTAGCTGCTGAGAGTCCAGGCCCTAATCCACAGTAAGCACCAAGCACACAGTGCTGTTCCCTGGGGCAGTTAGAGACCCAAGGCTGTGCTCTGGCATTTAAGGGACAGCCATTCTTTTGTCTGACTTCCCTGTTTTGGATGACTTTTCTTGACGTCTCTCTCTCTTTGCGTGTGAAACCTTTCTTCTGTGGTCGTCATGTGACTCACTCACGGGCACCATTGCCACTGCGTCTTGGCCAGGAAGTCCTCACGCACCTCCCGGCCGCACCCAGGGCCCACCGAGGCTGTGGCCCGGCAGCTGGAGATGCGGACTGGGAGTCTGCTCTGGGCCGGGAGACCGTGATGGACAGCACCTGGGCACCAGCCTCCAGGAAATTACAGCCCTCGGTTCTGAGTCAAATATGCCCCCTTCCCTTCCCGTCCCCCCACCCCCACCAATAATCTGAGATTCCTCACACACAGGAGCATTCAGGAGCTCTGCCAGCTCTGCCCACAGCTCTGACCTCTGACGGAGGCTCCGGAGCCCCCCTCCCCGCCCCGCCCTCCTGTGCTGCGCCAGCAGGGCGCTTTCTTCGGGCACAGCAGCTGGGCCTGAACTTGCCCGTGGGTGGAGTGTGGCGGGAAGCACCCACATTGGTGCAAAACAGTTCCTCCCTTTCCCCTACAGGGTTTTTTTCCCCTCAGAATTTTAACAAAATAAATTGATTTGAAATGCATCTTCTTCATTTTCTGTTAAAGTTCCTGACCAAAGACAAAATCAGAGTGAGCAGTACCAAGCCTGGATACTCCACCTATTCATTTATTTATTCACAGGCTTCACTACACACCTGCCTCCCAGCCCAGGGCAAGGAGGCTGAACGGGCCCCAGACCCAGGGCTAAAGGCGCTCAACACCTAGTGAGGTCCTCGATGAGGCAGAGGCGGCCGGTGGGCAGTGCTGGGGAGTCAGACCTCAGGGCCAAGGGCATGTGGTGTGAAGCCATGGGCAGGGAGTCCCCGAAGAGCTGAGACTTGCCGACAAAGGCAGCACCGAGCTGGGTCTGGCAGGGGAATTGCTTCTCCCACAATCTCCATACTCTCCCCTCCAGACCGCCCTTCTAGCCAACCCCCTGCACCCCGCCTCCCTGGACCCTCTGGGGCCACCCCAGGTCAAGGACCCTGCCACCAAGAACGGGAAGGGCAGGGGTGACAGGGCCTCCCGTTGCCATGCCGCCCACGGGCGTGAGTCAGGATGAGCGACTACTTAGGTGAGAGCCAGGCAGTGTCTCATTCCCCACTTTAGTTTTTCTTTTTTAATCACATGCTTGTAATTAAAAAACGCAGACACTTGAACAATTCAATGAATGACTGAACAAGCCAACGAGCCTCTCAGTTTCTTCAGGGCTGAAAAGTATCCCAGAACAAGAGACTGGCTCTGACTTCCGCTCTGCTCGGTTCCCAGGCGCCAGGAATGGGGGTGACGGGCACGCAGACCCCAGTGTCCTGGCTGCGTTCCAGGACTACATCAGACTGATGCCGCTGGTCGCAGAAGCAAATCAAATGAGTGAAGAGCTGAAGAAGGTAAGAGCTAGGAAAAGGAATAATGTCAGCTCCAGAAAAGACCTCGGACAGCAGGTTCAACCCCCGTCACTCCTGCTGCCCCAAACTGGCTTCACGGAACAGATGAGGACGTGGAGGCCCAGAGAGGCAAGGGACTGTGGCCAAGACCCCACAGTGAGCTAGGGACAGGATCTGGGCCAACACCCAGGCCTCCCCAGTCCCAGCCCTGAGTGACCTTTCTTCCACGGCTGGCCGAGCACGGCCACTGCAGCCAGCAGGACACCAGACTAACATGGGCTCTCCATAACCACCCCACCCCAGACTCCTCCAGCGCAGCCTCTGCACTGATGGCCCCTATGCCGCAGAGGAGACCTGGGCTGGGGTGGCTCCCCGGTGACAGGACCCCAGCCCTCAGGATGCCCGTCAGGAATGTAACCACCCTGGAAAGGCCTGCAGTGTCCGTTCTAGGGCACTGCTGAGGAATTCTAGCACTTTATCGCAGATCTTGGTGGGAATCCCAAGAAGCAAGAGCTGGACTATCTTCTTTCAGAAAGCCTGAATGTGGAGAGAATGAAAAGCAAATGACAAAGATGCTAAGGCCTGGTAAATGTAGGGTTATTTAATAAGAAGTGCTTCTCTTACTAGGGACTTAAAATGGAATTGAAAGTGAAGAACTTAGCAGCGTCAGATTCCAGGGGCTATGACCTACAGAAAGAAGTCATGGTGAAGGTGACCAACCAGAGGACCCATGAGGTGAGGCTGCTGCTGGGGGTGGGTGTGGGCCTCCATAAGGGCTTTCTGGGAACCAGCTCAGCTTTACCAGCAGCAGCCTGTGGAGACCAGGCAAAGGGGCAGGATTCTGGGGGACAGATTCTTGGGAGAGTCTCCCCTCCCGGCCCCTCTCTCACACAGCACCCAGTCCCGGGATCTCCCCTAACCACCAGTGTCGAGCACTGTGTTTATTTTTAACATGACTCTAAGGCTTTAGTACCAGGAGTGAGCCTGAAAGCTCATCTGACTGGTAATAGTGTCCACGTGCATGTGTGTGCACGTGTGTGTGCACATGTGTGTCCACGCGAGACAGACATGCCATTCTGAAGCAGTGGAAAATCCGCACTTGCAGTAAGCATCCGGAAAACACTGTCTCACACCTCTGCTGGCTGGCCCAGCCCCACGCCCTCTTGGGAACTAAAGACCTGCTCTCCTCTCCCTCTGCCTACCGGAAAAGAGTGGGCCCGTGGCTGGTGGAGTGGGCTGGTGTCCCTTCTGTGCGTGACGATTTTGGAGCAGCATGCTAGCTGCATGCTCACTCCATAGCCCACCTTCAGAGGATGTGCCCCTAGTTCCCAGGTGACCTTTGGGTGAGCTGCTCCCCCCAAAATCCTCAGTGCACACGACCCTCCTTAGCAGCGAGGCTTGTGGCAAATGTGCTCCTGGAGGGGCTGGCCACGGCTGGGGACTTCTCTGACATTGGATGATTTGCTTCTCTGGGTTTGGCTTTTCTGCTTATTGCCCTAACGTTGCCAGATTTTTCTAGGTCAAGATCACCTTTTGAAAACTTTCTGAAGCTGTGAGATACGACACAAGGACTATAAATGCATATGCCCATGTTACATAGTGAATACATGGGTGCTCACCATCCTGTTCAGGGGGTTACGCTTGTGTCTGCCAGGCGCTGGTGCCCCCAGGGTCACTGCTGGAGTTTCACTGGCCCCCTGGCTGTGAGCACCCCCGGAAGATCCTGAGGAAGGGCCACCACCGAGCCCAAACTTCTGAGACTGTTCCCCTTTCCTCCCTTCCTCTGGTCAGCGCTGAGGGCGCCTCCTTTACATCTCCTAGGATGGAGGAAAGGGAAGACGTATCTTAGTCTGTTCAGGCTTCCCTAGAAAACCACCAAAGACTGAGCAGCCCAAACAACAAACATTTCTCACAGGTCTGGAGGCTGAGAAGTCCAAGATGAAAGAATTCGGAGGCTGACCCGGTATCTGCTGAGAACCCTCTTCTTGGTTCACTGATGGCCTTCTCCTCACTGTGCCCTCACCTGGTGGAAGGGCCCAGGGAGTTCCTTGGGGTCTCTTGTACCAGGACACTAATCCCGTCCATGAGGGCCCCACCTCCATGACCTAATCACCCCCAAAAGCCCCACCTCCCAACACTTCATCTTCAAGGCTGTCGGTTTTTGCCTTTTAAAAGTACCAGTGACCTTCCCTCAAATGAAGCCCCACCTTCCGCAGGAGACCTCTGAAAGGCTTGCAGTAGCTTCTGGTAGTTTCTAGGGATGTTTTGCATGTGTGTGTAAAAGGCAAGCCTGGCGGAGTGCAGCGGAGGGTCCCAGGTGCGCACACGCAGCGCTGCTGGTGGAGGGTCCTGTAGACGTTCGCCCTGAGATCACGGGGCTGGGTGCCACCACGGTGCAGCTCTGGCGAGGAGACAGCATCGTCCCCAGGTAGTTTGGTGTGGCTGTTGGTCACACATTGTGCAAGTTCAGGAACGAGCCAGGGCCACGTGAGGGCTGGGGAGGGTGTTCAAACTGGAAACGCTGCTAGCGTGAAGTTCCTTTTCAGCAGGCCCTGCCCAGCGGCTGTTGGCTCCCACTTCCAGCCAGGGAGTCTGTGTGCCTGGCCTCAGGCCCTCTGGCGCAGGTGTCCCCGCCCGTCTGGCAGAGCTGCGCCGACCTGCCAGGGACAGCATCAGTTTTACCTGTCACAGGGCTGCAGCCTGATAACAAGTAATGAGGCAGTGAACTAATTTCAGTATCTGGACCCGTCATCTCAGTGCTCCAGCCTTTACAAGCCCACTGCGCGCGGAGCCCCGGCCGTGCTCTGCGCCCGGCCAGGTTCTCGTTTGGCCGCGGTGACGCCTCTGGGGGAGCAGCGCTGTGTTCTCCGCTCACTCGAGGCAAACAGAAAGCATGAAGTCCGAGGGGGTCCATTTCAGGGAAACACATAGCGCTTGAAAGAATAACTTATCTGCCACTTTTTTGTTGTTTTTCAAGTTGCTCAGAGAAGGAATTGCAAGTTTTACCTGGTAGCCACTTCTGATGTGACATTTATGATCAGGAAATGTCCTAAAAATCTAACTGGAATCCCTTACCCTGAGGCTTACACCTTTGTCCCCTCTCAGTAGCCAGTGTTGAAACAGAGGCCCCACAGGCCTTTGTCCGGAGCCTCTGCACACCTGTACGAGCACACGCAGTTCTGTAGGTTCGGGGCCCAGCAGCGATCTCACTGGGTTAAAAGCGAGGTGTTGGTTGGGCTGGTTTGCTTTCTGGAGGCAAGAGGGAGAATCTGCCTCTTTGTCTTTCAAGTTTCTAGGAGCCACCAACCAGCACGCCTCGCTCGGGGCCTCTTCCTCCACCTCTCTGCTCCTGCGTCTGCCACATCGCCCTTCCTCTGACCCTCTTTCTGCCTCCCTCTTCCACGCGTAAGGCCCATGTGATCACATTGGGCCTACCTGGATAACGCAAGCTAATTTCCCTATTTGAAGGTCAGTTAATAAACGAACTTAACTCCCCTTCACCACGTAAGCCGATACGGACCCATGTGTGGACCGTTACTCTGTGTTCCACAAGCACCAAACCTCCGTTTCTCCGGGGACCATTCTGACTCCGCCAAGTTGTTTCCGGGGCTCCTGAACACCAGCAGTGCTGGTGTAATAGGTCAGGAATGAGTGTCGTGCTCCCGAAGGACCTCCCCAAAGCCGAGTTCGGTGAGAGTGCTCTGTGGTCTTGGGTACCCCAAACCCAGCCCGCCAGACGGCATGCTGGGAAGCATGACAGAATCATAGAAATGAATCCTTAGAGCAGCAGGTGAAATCAAATACTGGTGACCTACCTCTGTGTTTCCAGGTGTGGGTTTGGTCAAAAGCCAAGTTTATCAATAGGAAATTCCTAATGGAGGAACTTTACCAGCGCTTTCTAGATGGGGAAGACAACCACGTAGCGCGGGAAGACGACCCTTTCTGGGACCCTGTGGAGGCCGTCCACCTGGGCTCAGCTCACGTCTGGCTCCAGTCGCTGGCCTACTGCATGAAGCTCGAGGAGCAGGTGGCATTTCTGAACTGCGACGGGCTGGAGGAGGCAGTGCTGCACGTCCTCGTGAGGCCCTGCTCCCCGACGGGACAGTGGGTATCTCCTTCTCCCCCTCGCCTAGTTCTGGGTCTGTCTCTTGGAGGAGACTCAAGCAAGCCTGAGTGCTCCTGGAGGGGGTGGTCAGCTTGGTACCCCAAAGAGGTCAGCTAGGAGACAAATGAATGAGCTCATTCATTTGTGACTTGACCTCATCGAATCTGCTATTTGTCATGGCAACCAAATCAGCCAACCTGGCACATTTCAAATCCATGCCTACCAGCATTCAAGCAGCTCAGCATTGTCCTGGGGGACCTTAGGGATGAGGACGACCCCTTGCAAAGAGGCAGGAGTAGGGAGAGGAACTTTGTATAGGAACCAAAGGCCTGGGCTGGCTCCCTGCCGCGCCCTGAATTGAGGAGCCAGGTGTGGCGCCTGTGGGGTGTGGCCTCCACCTCAGGCTCGAGGCCCTGTCCTGTGCTGAAGGCTCCCCCCCACACGCGCCTGCTGGCGAGGGCCACGAGCCAGAAGCAGAAAGCTCATCCTCGGCACAGGCTCGGGTCAGTTTTTTGTTCCTTTTTTCAAGGTGGGGACAGAGGCGTCTTTGTTCCCTCGCCTGACCTCATTCTGGGCTGTAATCAACCCTTTCCGTGATCACAGGCTTTGTTTGAACTCCACTCCATGACCTTTGCCCTCCTCTCGGGGTGTCTCATCTGTTTTCTCTTGTTAGACTTCAGGCAGTTTAGGCCGTTTTTATGAAGGTTCTTAGAGAGTCTGGCAGGGGGGTCTGGTCCGGGCGCCAGGGTCCTCATCCACCCGATGGGATCTTTCTGTCTTTGTGAAGAGGCAACAGGCGCAAGGAGGGAGCAGGAGACTCACAGGGTCCTGTGACTTGGAGCCCCAGCCGGGCCGTCGACTCACTGTCTTTCCCGGGACTCTGAGCGACTTTCTGGCCACTGGACTACCTCAGGCCTCTGGGCTGACTGACCACTGTGCTTCCTGTTGCATGGCAATAAGGTGGACGAGGGAGAGGTCCCCGTTGGAAAGCTGTCCACACTAGTTTCTCGCTTGTAGGCCTGGGGGTGACTCTGACGGGGTCAGCAAGAGAATTGCAGCTTGAGAGGCTGCATCTGGGCGGTCGGCTGGCCTTCCCTGGGTAGCAGCCCCTCTGTCCCACTGGGAACCTCCCTAGACCTTTACCCACAGCTGGGTGCATATCACATAAGCTTTTTATCTCCGCCGCCTCCTTGAGAAGGTCCATATCTCACCTTGAAGTACCATCTGTCACAGAGTGGGCCCTTGTTAAGTGTCTCTTGAACGAAGGAATTCTACAGCTGGTGCATTTACCTACCCTTCCTTCAGTGAACTTGGCCGTCTCTTAATGAGTCTATGTAATTCCCTTTGACACCACAGCCCTAACTTGCTGGTCCAGGCTAACCTGTGATCAGTGTTCACCTCTTCTGTTTCCAGAGCGTGTGGAGAGGAGGACGTGGTTATTGACCCTCTGGAGCTGCTGGGCAAGAGGATGGACTTCCAGATCCACATTGTGCGGTGCCTTGGCGCAAAGTGGCTGAAGGAAGATGCAGAGCGGGGCGTGCAGATGGGGTACCAGCCTGCCCTGCAGAGCTGCTGTGCACCAGCCACTCACTCTGTGGGCCCTGGGGGAGGGAGTCTTTCCTCAAGTTTTTAAAAAAGCAGTTTATTGTGAAATTTTCTGAAGTTTCCCTGCTTGCTCAGCCCCAAAATGACTGGTTCCCTGTCTGTATAACAGAGAAAAGCCACACGTCCCTCCAGGTTGATGGGCTGTGATCGACATGTACTGAGCCTGCTAAGTGACTGAAGTGGCAGAGTCACAATTTTTTTTTAAGGTTTTATTTATCCATTTTTAGAGAGAGGGGAAGGGAAGGAGAAAGAAAGGGAGAGAAACATCAATGTGTGGTTGCCTCTCAGGCGGCCCCCACTGGGACCTGGCCTGCAACCCAGGCATGTGCCCTGGCTGGGAATTGAACCTGTGACCCTTTGGTTCCCAGCCTGCGCTCAGTCCCCTGAGCCACACCAGCCAGGGCACAGAGTCAGAAATTTCAATGATCAGAAGGACTATCTAGGAAAAGTGTGTTGTCTAAGTAGAAGGGTTGCTTTGTTTTTCGCTTGGAAACAGAAGGACTGCATCACAGTGTGTCAGTAGCACCAGATCTGCTTAAACTAGTTAGGCCGAAAGGATATTATTAAAAGATAAAGCAATAAAGAAAGGGAGATTTTGAAGAAAACCAAACCACCACCTCACATGGAAAATGAATTTCAGTCCTGGATTACCTGAGTAAGAAGTATTTCTCAGAATCCGTTTTCCGTTTTGTTAGATGTTTGACGTTACCCGGGTCACAATGACCTTCGTGTGAATGGCTGAGAGCAGCAGCCACGGGACGTGCTCAGGGGTCGTACCACCTGACCAGTGCCCGCTGCAAATGTTGGGCTCATCTGATCCTTTCCCTTACAAATGTGTCCCTTCTGGTCTTATGTTCTTTTCTCAGGTACAGAATTTATGATCTTCCACACACTTTATATACCAAGCCTGTATGGAAAATTGTGAATCCCCAAATCAAAGAGTCTGTCCAATTTACAGCCCTAAATGCATCTCGGGAGTTTCTGAGTTATTTACAGACAAATGCTCTCGTTGTCGACTTATGGGGTCTTCAAGGTACCCAGTTTCCTTCCTCTTGTGCGCGGGCGTTCCTGAATCAGATACGATGTCGGTGTATGCAGGGCTGTGGGGAGGCGGAGGAGGGGGTGGTCGGGTCTGCACCACAGTGGCCAGAAGCCCGGGTCCTGGGGTTCTAGTCCCTGGGTGACCACGTGGTGCAGCATCGCCTCACACATCCCTGGCTGGACAACCGAGACGCTTTCCTTGATGGTGTCTCCCCCCGCTACAGAGGGCTGTGCTGAACTAAGCTGCTCCTGGCAGGACCTCACGGTCACGGGTGAAGGCCACGTCATGGTGGACACCAAGAACATTTCTACTGTGATGACTGCAGGCCAGGTGTATACATTTATATGACGTTAAAATGGGTGCCACAGACTAAAAATCTCAGGTGACAGCTGCTTGGGATCCTCAATGTCCCCTCCCCTGAACAAATGGGAGCTGGATTCACTCCTCGCACCCCGAGGGGCTTAAATCCTGCTCACTGAACCCTCACCCCATCCGGTTTTCCTGCAGTGGTAGAAGCTGCCAGGCTCAAAGGGGATGCAAACAATCCATGCCCGAAGAGGCTAACGTTCTGTGTTTTTTGTAGACTCCATCAGACCAGATATCAGAACTGCATCTAAAGCTGCTCAGGTTAGAACAGGAGACGGAACTGCTCAGGGGCGTTAACAGGGCCCTCCGAGGGGAAAATGTGTTTCTCCGAGCGTCCCTCGAGAAAACGGGTTCCAGCCAGCCAGGTGAGAGGCCGCTCAAGACTCGGCCATTTCGCTTCTGTCTAACTCCTGCATTTCGATGTCCACGCGTCTTTCTCAGGAGTGAGCTTTTGAGTCAGTTAATCCGTATTTGTTTCATAAAAAAGGCAGTCCGGATCGGTGCCTGATAAACGCTGATGCAGTAGAATGCCACCTGGGTAAATGCACACGCGAGCGATAAACGCTCCCTTTCCTTTCCAACCGCAGCACGCGAGCCTTCCCCTGCCCTGCAGGTGGCCAGGGAGACAGCGCAGTGGCCAGAGGCGGGCCGAGCGTGCGGCCGGCGGGCCGGCTGCGACAGAGAGTTTGCCCAGGCTCTGAAGGTGTTCTACCAACGCATGAACGCGGCGAGAGGGCAGCTCCTCAGACTGAGGCGTCACGAGCCTCCTGTAAGTAACCGAGGCCTGGGAGCAATAGAGTTCATCACGTTTAGATTCTATCGGCGAAAAATGATGGCTCCTTCAACAGATGCAGAAAAAGCATAGGATACCCTTCAGCGTCCTGATAATAAAAACTCTAAGCAAACCAGGAGTAAAATGAACACTCCTTAATCTGATAAAGGCAATCTTACACAAACACCTCGCAAGCATAACGCCTAATGGCGAATCACTGGAAGCTCCGCCTTTCCCCCAGGAAGAAGTCAGGGAGGCCAGCCACCCTCCCCTATGTGGACATTGTCTGTTAGGGTCCAGCCGGTGCGGCAAGGCAAGAGCTTCGAGGTGTAAAGGCTGGAGAGGAAAATAAGCGATAGCAACAGCAGCATACATGTATATGATACTCAGTGCTTCCCGGGCACTGACTCAACTCACACCCACCCTGTACGGTAGGTACTAACTAGTGTTGGCCCCATTTTAAGGTCAATGGGCCTACGGCACAGAGAGGTGCAGCGTGTGACACACAGCTCCTAAGCAGCAGTGCCGACCTCCAAGCCCAGCCCGGGCGGCTACGCCGTCTGCACTCTTCCGCTACACCAGCTGCTGGTTATTATTCCCAGTGACATATTTATGTGAACGCAAAATCCAGAGAGTTTATAGATAAATAGAATTACGAAGTTTCTGGACACAAAAATCAGTACTTAAAAAATTAACCATGTCAGGGCATGACAACACCAAGCAGAAAACACTTTCAGAGAAGATACCATTTGTAATTACATCGAATATAGGAAGTACACCAAGTCCTCTCTGAACGCTGGAAGCTCTGTGACGTGAAACAACATGTGCCGAACCCAAGACTTAAGTTCCTGTGGCATCTCCCTAACACGACAGTGAAATAACAGCGATGCATCAGCATTATTTGAGGACCTGCTATACTTCAGCCTATGTACTTCTATGCAGAAACTTTAAAAACCTGTTCGAGAGATGTTAAAGATCTAAATAGACAGAGAAGTACGCTGTTATAGGTCTGTCGAGTCTCCCTGAGACTTGATGGAATTCCACTCGAATGTAATGGAAGCCAACAGTGATTTAGATGGAAGTGCAAAAGCAAAGACAAGCCAAGCTGAGATCAAGACCCAAAAACAAGGTGGAAAGACTTGCCCGGCCCGATATCTAGGCTTATTTTAATAAATACTATTATAGACAGCAAGGTGTGGCCCAGCTATAGACAAGGTCACCAAAGGAGAGGCCTAGGAACAGATTCCCTCAGGACCAGAGACTTGATACACGTGTACAAGTGAGGTGGGGCTGCGGGTGAGTGGCAAGGAGGATTTTTCAATAAACAGTGTTAGAAGAATTAAGAAGATGTACAAGGAAAAATAAAATTGTCATCCAAAACTATTCTCAGATATCAATTTTAGTGAGAATTAAAGACATAAATGTGAAAGGTAAAGCCCTAGTGCTCTTTAGAAGTTAATTTAGGAGACCCTTCATGACCTCACAGTGGAAAAGGATTTCTTAAACAAGACACAAAAAACACCCAGCTTTAAGGGAAAAGTCTCACCTACATTAAAATTGTAAAGTTTGGTCCAGATACCAAAATGAAGTCAAAAGGGATAGGAATGGTTATTTGCAACCCATTTAACATATAATGAACAAATATCCAAAATAAATAACTACAAACCAGAATAGAGATACCCCAACTTAAAAAAAACTCAAAGGACTTGAACAGGAACCTCACGAAAGGGGAAATAAAAAAGCCAATAAATATATGAAAGAAGGCTTAATTAACCTCATGAATAGCTTGGGAAATAATCGTTGAAACCACAATGAAGTACTATGATAAACCCACCAGAATGGCAAAAATTAAAAAGTGAGAATACCAAGTTTTGGGAAAGAAATGAAGTAGCAACAGAAACTCCCATGTGCTGCTGGAAGGAATATAAATTGCTGTAGCCACTTAAAAAAACCGCCGGCCTTCACCTAATGCGAGTTGAGGATGCATCTGCCTGAGGCCTGCAGTTCAGCGCCTCACTGAGGGAGCTGATTTCTGCAGAGTGCAGCCCTAACGCCTTGAGACAGAGGCTCTCCAAGTGCGGTCCCCAACTAGCAGCTTCAGCATCATCTGGGCCCTTGCACATTCCAGGGCCCCACCCCTGACCTCCAGAATCAGAATCTCCGGGGGTGGACCCTAAAAATCCCCCTAGATGATCCTGCCTTAAACCACCTGAGGCAGCCAGTGGATGTAATGAATTAGTTTCTTTCTGACATATTTAAAATAGTGCAAGTTATACACCATTTTTGAGAGAACTGAGCAGTCCCTCAGATCACTTTCTGTTGTGTGGGTCGGGGGAGGACTACTTGGAAAACTGCAGAAACCCTTACACAGGTGCACTGACCGCCCTCAACACCACCTTCCAAAGGAGGCCCAAGCGGGACACACCCTCATGTGCGAACCAATGGGAGACTCCCCACTCCATATGGTCCAAAGAACAGAGGGTGGGCCACAGTAGGTTTGCAAGTGTTTGTATGGAAAATAGCACAATGATGAATAAATAGTAATACGAGAATAAACTCTGTTTTGCATATTCACAACTGTAAGCCTGCTTTTGCCCACCCTGCACACCATTCCACTCTGAAACGCCTGAATTCTGTGACTTTTCCTATTGGTAACTAAAGGGCCATTCAGGTGGCTTATTGTCTCTGCTGGCGACATTCAAATGCAGCTTTCCAGCCCAAAGGAAGGGCTGACTTGGCCCCCCACTCAAATACACACAACATTCCTACTCTAATGACGTCAATCTACTGCTATCATTTTTCTCCTTTCGCTGATTTTTTTAGGAAGACGATCAAATGCTTCGACCATTTGTATGCCAGCAGTCACGAATGTTACAGGACTTTGGGGATCTGCTTGAATCCAGCTTGTGGAAACTGAAAACTGATGTAGCGCTCATCGTGAGGAAGAAGAGAGAGTGTTTATTACAGAGTAAATGATGAGGGCACGCCACCTGAAAAGTGAGCTTTGCGTTGTGAAGATTACTCGGGCAGCTTATAAGCTTAATGAACTTGGCTGTCAGAGCTGAATCGGGGACTCAACATATCCAACCCAACTCCCAACTTACGTAATTAATCATTAATTACTCCACTTATTTCTTCTACCATTTTAAAGCAAAACTCTTCATTTTGACTTGGAACCATGTAAAATGAATCCACATGCAGGGTGAAGTGAAGGGGGAGCTCTCTCAAGTGAAAGTGAGCTCTGGGGTCAGACCGCCAAGCCCTGGTTACACCGGTCACTTGTAATTGTGTGGTTTCAGGCAAATGTGCCTCTCTAAGCCTCTTTCCTTATGTTTCACAGGAATGGTCACAGTTAATACAGTAACATAGAGCTCTTAGGACAGTAGCTCCTGGAACACAAAAGCAAATACGCATTTGTCATTAATTTTTCATGGTAAACAGTTTGAAACTTCAAGTAACACCCTTGTGGTAAATTTCCTGCTGTCAGAGCCAATGGTGGTCTTGTGCCCTCGTTTTGTGTCACTGCACTGAAAAAGTTTCATATTTTCCCCCAATTTTGCTCATCACAGGTGTGTCTGGAGTACACTCAGCTCACTGAGCAGTGTATCTGTGCTGGGGACGGGTTCGACACAGGCTCTGGGGTGGCAGAGACCGAGAGTGCTGGTGAGCCCCGCCAGGGGTACGTCAATCTCAAAGCAACCTGGGTCCCAGGAAGAACTGACCAATGGGCCTCAGTTAAGGACTGATGGGCACTCAGTGGTCTGGGGAAAGGCTGTAAGGAAATCTCCCAAGACTGAAGGAGCACTTATTCCGTGCCGAGGCATTCATCTAAATGCTAAACATCAAATAGCTCATTTAATTTTCGCCTTAACCCGAAGTTTGGCACTATTATTTCTCCCAGTTTGAGGCTTTCAGGGTTAAATAATGGAGGCGTGCCCAGGCCACTGTGAGAAAGCAGGGGCTGAGTTTGGAGGCTGCAATTCTAACCACATGGCCTGCTACCTTAACACACAGGAAACCAGGAAGGAGAAAATAGAGGTGACAATCCCAATCCTTGCTCTCTGAAATAAAGTTAGGGAAATCAAATAGGATGACGTTGAGCCTCTACTGGTTGGAGACGTTATCGAGGGTCCCAAAAAGGAGTCTCCCTGGGAAGGTGGGGGATCTAGGCTGGTGAGTTCTGTTCTATACCAGGGCCCAAGGGCTTACTGGAAAGGCTGGGGTTGCGTGCGGCTCAGGTCCTGACTGAGCATACACACAGGAACCAAAAGACAACCTGTCACCTTAGAGCCCAAGCGTGGAGTGCCACGTGGTGACAGCAGGGACAGGGATCAGCAAAGCATCGCCGAATCCCAGAAAGTCTCTGCGGGAGGCAGAGGAATGCCGAGGCTACCACCTCCTGGACCGACTCACAGTTCTAGAACAATTTAGAGCGTGTATACTTGCCTTTCTGCAAATGAGAGCGGGTAGAGCCTTTGGGGCGGGGGGTTTAAAAATAAAATTAAACACTGGCTGGGTAGCTCAGCTGGTTAGAGCGTCGGCCAAATGCGCTAAGGTTGCAGGTTCCACTCCCAATCAGGGCACATACAAGAATCAACCAGTGAACGCATAAGTAAAACAAAAAATGATTCTCAATCTCAGATTAGTAAATAAAAATTAAAAAAATATATTAGAATGAGACACACTTGCATCTGAAGCTGGAGGACAGTCACACCAGCTGTCACACATTAGTCTCACACTGAGCAGAAGAGCGTACAGTGCACAACTAGAAAGAGCATTTACACACCTGCAGCCTCCGCGGCTCCCCAATGCAGACTGAGACCCCAGGGTCCTAAGCCCCACCCTCCAGGCCTTGTGAATGCAAACTGTGATTCTGCAGCTAGTCACAAGATCTGTTGCTTCTGTGCATTCTCCTAATTTTAGAGGTGATAAAAACTTTTCTAAGGTCCCCCAGATCAGGACACAGCTGAGACCAGAACCTGGGGCAGAGGGAGCAAAGTTAGGACGAACTGTGCTACCACCAAGAGCCTCCCTTTTCAAGTCAGAGACCCTTTCTTCTCCGCAAGGAGCACAGCAGGGACTCCCAACAGAAGCTGTGCGCCTGTCTCCGCCAGGCTTCTCATCCGAGAGCAGAAAGCCCATGAAGGCAGTGGCTGTCTTCCTTATGTAACTGAGCGGCACAGAACACTACATGTGTGTTTATTACGTGCTTATCTCAAAAGGAAAAGTCCTGTGCTGTGCCTTGCTTCAGGCCTTTAGAGGAAAACAGAGTTAAAGTGCAAAAAGTAAATCAGTGAAAAATTCTGCTTAGGCAGCAAAAACCAATAGAAACTTAGCGACTGTATCCTTAGAACGAATCCCAGGCACCGAACCGTGGAGCACGAATGACCAGCTCAACTGTCAGCAGCCCAGGACGCACATTCCTACCGCTGCTCAAACACCAGGCAAGTCAGACACAAAACCGTCACTCCACCAGCAATCCTTTATTAGTCAGCTTAGGTCAAGTCCAAAAGCAATCAGTGTAGATGGGTGAAAAACTAAGGTAAAATGGTATAAAGGGCAGTTTCATCTCCCAAAGGCCCACACGTACGCAGAGCGGCTCACTGGAGAGCGACACCCCCTGGGATCCGTCGGCGGCACGGGCGAAGCACCACCCCACCCTCGGACCTGCCCGCTCACTTACAAACACTGGCCATGAATTCCTCGATGAAAAGGTCGGTCAAATAGTTCTCTCTCACAAGCAATAAAATCAGAAAGACAGCTAAGATTTGAAATTTAGGGTAAGCTAGTATAATTTCCTGCTTTTAATGTATACATATTTTGGGTTCGATGATCTTTTCCACACAGACAGGCTTACAGAAGAATTTCAAATATCAGAGAAAAAGTTGTTAATTCATGCATGTTGTGACTGGTTAATTCTTCAAACGTTTAGACTTCAGAGCTGCTAATGACACTGAATTCAATGCCACGCTGGTGGAGCCTGTCGATCAGCCTTGTCCTGGAGAACGCTGCTCCAGGAGTGAAGACCCCGCCCCTGGAAGAGAGTAAGAAGACAGGCCAGTTTACAACGACCAGCTCCAGCCCCTCCCTCGGCCGCAGCGCCATGAGGGAGGACTAGCTACCAAAGCCCTCCAGAGCCCCGGGAAGCCTGATTCTTTTCGTCCTACTGTGGACTAGCTTTGGTTTCATCCCTAAAATCAGCCACACGAGCAGGCAGCTACTACTCAGGGTGAAGCTGGTGCCCAGCACTGCGGTGTTCAGCGACCGTGCTCAGCCACCAGTGCGACTTGCCGCAGCACACCGCACACCGTGCTCGGGTGTACACTGAGGTCACCAACTCGAGCAGCCGCTGCTGTTCATAAGGACAGCCCTCCGACCAGGGGGAATGAATAAAGGCCTGAGTGAAATAGACTTAGGTAACCGATTACTAACAATGCATAAATAAGACTTAAACTGAGTGAAAAAAGTTTCCTTAAATATAACGGCTAAATGTAAATGCTAAGTAAGTATTTTCAAAGGGTATAGAAGTATTTGAAAAAATTTAATTACATTTCACTTTATACAATTTTTATGTTTACTACTTAATGCTATTTCAGGTCATACCCAAATGCACTTATTTCTAAGCCTAAGGGCCCATGTTCACTCGCGAAGGTGGCTACTTGTAGGGAACAGCTAATGGCTCCAGTACGACTGTCCCCTTGGTAATCGTCCAGCCAGGATGCCATGACCAGTCCACGCTGGCGCCAGGGCCCAGGGACCCCAGGTCAGAGTGCACGGCTCAAACTGCTCTGACTGCTTTCATTTACCTCTGTTCCCAGAGGCCTGTACGAAATGGTCCTTCTCACAATTTTAATTTACCTCTACCCTAGCATCAAAGAATCTGTAAATGCTTACGTGCAGACCCAACACCTGAAAATCAAATCAAAATACACTAAAATGTAACAGATGAAAAAGAGACCTCCCAATCGGAAGGAAGGAGACTTACGCCCTGGGAAGGTCAGAGGCATCATTCAGGAGAGTCATGGCCGCCTGGACCATGGCTATGGGGGTCGTCACGTAGCCAGCCTCTGCGGAAACAGGTGACCAAGGAGAAGAAAGCGTTCGTCAAGCATACATTCCGCCACGCCCAACGACCGGACAGTAGGCTTTATGTCGAACTCTAGGTGTACAGGACTACCGCTGTAAGTACCGTGTGCTTAATACCAAAAATAACATTTATATAGTACACATGAAGTGCTAGGAATGGTATTAAGTGCTTTAAATTTATTAAATTCATTTAATTCTCCTAGCAATTACATGAGGTTAGCACTACTTTGATTCCCGTTTTACAGATGAGGAAGCTGAGGCACAGACAGGTTAAGTGATGAGTCCAAAGTCACACCGTCAGCCAGGGGCTGAGCCAGAAGTACGTCCAGGCAGCTCTCACCGCACCCAGTTTCTCCATTAATACACTTTACTTCACTTTAAAAAAGACTCAATTTCTTAAAAGAAAAATGCTGAGTAACTTTAAAAGAAGTCCAATTTCAAGATGAAGTAACTTTAAAGTGGGATATTAGTGTTTACACTTCTGTCGAATAATAAAAACACACTCAATTTATCTTAATAACCCAGATGGAAATTTCAAAAAAAGACGAGATGCAAAGATACCTTTGCCATCTCACTTGATTAAAACTGCAAACAAATCCCTGGTAACCTATCAGGGACGACAGTGACCGAACTAATCTTATAATTCACAAGTGGGACCGTCTGTATAGTTCTTTAACATTTACAGCAAAAGTTCTAGAACTTTTCTGGATGACAAAAAGTTCCTTTTAACAACCTATCAAAAGCTTTTACCTCTGCAGAAAAATGCACAAGTGCACCCCCATTCTATAAACAATGTCAGGGTAATCACAGACTCCAAAGAAACCTTGGGTCAACTGGATAAATATCAAGAGCCCCTTGTCTTTTTAATATTAAAATCTGCCATTAGGAGCTACTGAATCATACCAAAAAAGAAAAACAGAGGGAGGAACATGCCGATAAATTCAACCCTTTTTTTTGACAGAATCATTTATCAGTAATATTTAAATAAACTGTGCACAGCTCTGGCTGGTGTAGCTCAGTGGATTGAGCGCAGGCTGGGAACCAGAGGGTCCCGGTTCGATTCCCTGTCAGGGCACATGCCTGGGTTGCAGGCCGGGTCCCCAGTGAGGGCCATGTGAGAGGCAACCATACATTGCTGTTTCTCTCCCTCTCTGTCTCCCTCCCTTTCCCTCTCACTAAAATAAATAAATAAAATCTTAAAAAAAACTGTGCACATGTATAAACTCTGAAACAGTAATGCTTTGAAAAGAACAGCATTCCCCCTCACAGTCGAAGACAACATACGACTCCCCAGCAACCTAAGCCATCTGTGAGATACCTGGTCCTTTCACCTGAGTGCAGATTCTGATGTTGGGTTTGCTCGTGTCGGGACAGGAGCCTTGGCTGTATCCTTGACCAAAGAACGTCATTGTAAATGATGAGGCATCGATCTGAGAAAAGGACAGCAGAGAGTTCATTTAAGAAATATGTCATTTCCTCCTGAACACAATCTAACCTACTATTCTACTTCACAGGAGACATTTTCAATTGATAAAAACATCAATTTTCTATCTACCAGAATATCCTGTTATCCTTTAAGCATGGAGCAAAAATTAATCCTTTGAAGAGGCAAGTCTTTTTTATTTTAATTGATTTGAGAGAGAGAGAGATATTGATTTGCTTTTCCACTTATTCACGCATTCACTGATTGATTCTTGTACATGCCCTGACCAGGGATCAAACCTGCAACCTTGGTGTATTGATGATGCTCTAATCAACTGAGCTGCGTGGCCAGGGCTGAAGACACAGTGCTGATGATTGGGGTGATGCTGAAGGAAGGGAGGTGGCGAGGAACGGCGGGGGGGGGGGGGGGGAGCTAAATATGAGTCTTATGTTGTAGCTTAAAGGACAGCGCCACTGAAACAGGCAATTTCAGGGCAAAAGCTGCTGGCAGTTTTTATCTTCGGGTGATAGAATAAGGTAATCTGGTTTTTGATGTATGTTTGAGGCGACAAGACAGAAACAGCCAGCAAGTAATGACAATATGGGCTTGAGGCTCTGTTTAGAGAAGCAAACATTCAATTCAAAAAGTTAAATTTGAGAAGACTTATCCAAGCATCCATCACAACCACTAAATTTAGAAATAAGATAACAAAGAATGGTCATGGTCAATAAATTGTTATTAAGTATCAACTAAAAGTCAGACTAAGTTAGGCCCTGAGACTAACTAGAGTATGGTGACTTTAGCAAGGGAACGATGCAGGGTGAGGGAAGGGCTGAGGCCTTTCTCAGGTGGGGAGGGACACCGGCCTGTGTGCAGGATGAGGAGGAAGAACCTGTGGGGAGACGGCAGGACCATGCACAGGAGGGGGAAGGCATGAAGGACTGCGAGGTCAGGAGGGAGTCTACTCCGAAGGAGCAGTGGTCCTGAAGACTCAGGCGGTTGGACTCTAGGAGCCTCCCGCCTCGGCTACGGGACCCACGCAAAGCACACCCTCTCGTTCCTGAACGGCAACGAGGGGACAGCACCTTCACCGAGGGGACAGCACCTTCAGCGAGGGGGCTGCAGAGCACTTAGCCCTGTGCCTGCAACACGGGGCGTGCGTGCGTTTTAGAGCACAGGCGGCGGGACTGCAGGAGAACACCTCCTGGAGAGAGCGGGAAAGAGGCGAGGGGGGAGCGATGGCGGCGGTCTGAGAACAGGAATCCGAGGGGCACACCACAGAGGACCCCAGGTCCACAAGTGAAGTGGGACTTGAGGCTACTGCAGAGGGAGACAGCGGGGCCGTGCAGATTTTGAAAACAGCCCGAGGGGAGATGGAGAGACGACTACTGAGAAGTAAAAGGGTCTGCAGGCGACGTGAAAAGCCCCAGTGGGGGGAGTGTGAACGTGGGGCGCTGCCGTCCTCTCCGCAGTGGACTCCCACCCCCGCCCCCTGCTGGCAGTGCCCAGGATAAAGGAGACGAAGGCGAACCGGCCCAAGGCCTGACTGGGGTCTGAAAACCAAGTGGTCCAAAATGAAGGCATGTTGTCGAGCACATTCAACGAATAGGAATTCGATTTATCTACCATGGAGATCCGGGACATGCAGACGAGGAAGGGAAGCCTGAGGAGAGGGGACAAGAGGAGGTAAAAAGGAGGCAATAAAGGAGGAGAAAAACAAAAGAGTAAAAATAATTGAAATCTCAATGTCATAGAGAATACAATTTGTGGAGCCAGATGGCTGAGTTTTCACCCTAACTTGGCTGTTTATTCACTATAGGACCTTGGGCAAATTTTTTAACCTCGCCATGCCTCAGTTTCCTCATCTGTAAAATGGAGATAACACCCACTTCTAGAGGGGTTTGAAAAAATTAAGGAATCTAGTTTACGCAAAGAATATAAACTAGAGTAACCATGTAGTCTTAGCTGTTACTGTCACTGCACTGGAGAAAAGTAAAAACCAAGTACAGAAAAATATTATTTTAGAGACCTGGATACAAAAGAATGAGTTACCTGTTTTTGTGTTGGACCTTGTTTTGAAAAATAACCGAAGGAGAAGAGCCACGGGAACTAAAGGGGGGAAAAAAACCCTCAGTGATATTTTTTTAAAACTCGTGGAAAATACTTTTAGGTCTAATTTCATAAAAATATTACTTACTTTTATGAGAAGCTGCCTTCCAATGCCAAACTTCACAAAGAACAAAAAGAAAAGTCCTGCAAACATCAACTTCACGACGGAGGTGATGCCTCCCACCGTTACATACGCGGCGTACTGCACCTAGGTGAGGGACGCCAAGTCAGAACGCTGCTCCTGATTTTTCAGACCAATATAAGAATGTTAGCTACTTACAGCTTACTCTGTAGTCATAAATACTGGACAAAAGCAGTTTTCACTGCATGAATATGCTACACTCTGAAAACTTGTCCAGAAACCAGACACTGGGAGCATACTTTTTTTTTTTTAAAGATTTTATTTATTTATTTTTAGACAGAGGGGAAGGAAAGGGGAGAGAGAGAGAGAGAGAGAGAGAGAGAAATATCAATGTGTGGTTGCCTCTCATGTGGCCCCCACTGAGGACCTGGCTTGCAACCCAGGCATGTGCCCTGACTGGGAATCGAACTGGTGACCCTTTGATTCCCAGCCCGCGCTCAATCCACCGAGCTACACAAGCCAGGGCTGGGAGCATACTTTTAAAAGAAATTCTTGCAAATAGTATTTAGCTTTCTCACTTGAACACAAAAGTCCACATAATCCATAAATAAAAAGTTTAATAATAGCCCTGGCTGGTGTAGCTCAGTGGATTGAGTGCTGGACTGCAAACCAAAGGGTCACCGGTTCGATTCCCAATCAGGGCACACACCTGGGTTGCGGGTCAGGTCCCCAGTAGGGGGCGTGTGAGAGGCAACCACACGTTGCTGTTTCTCTTTCTTCTTCCCTTCCCCTCTCTCTAAAAATAAATAAATAAATCTTTATTAAAAAGTTGAATAATATACCTGAATTTAGCAATTGTACATTATAGAATGTAGACTACGCTTACAACCTCTTTTATAAGACAATATTCTTATCTTTTAACTGGAGACGGTTTCCTCTTCAAGTCTCAGCAGAGGGAGCAATCGTGTATGTCCCTCAAGAACAGGGGGAGTGTTCTAGCAGCTGCCACTCTGACCAGGGACTGTCGGGTGTCCGTGAACCAGGGTTGCCTGTCCTGAACTTGGCGCTGTTGTCTTACATTACACAAAGGTATTCAGCAGGCCAGACACGAGTTATGGGGGAGGAGGCTGTACACTGCTGATTCTGAACACTTCCAGAAACTGGAACACACATTATTTAGCCTTTTTGTTTTATAAACATAAAAATCCTAATCAAACTGTAGGGAAAGTATAACAAACACAGAATACTCTTTATTAAAAAATAAATCATATACACTTACAGGTGACTGCTCCAAACTCTCATGCAAGTAACGCTGAGTTCGCTTCACAACAGACACATCTGCTCCCATGAAAGGAATGGAGTAACTGCAGAGTTCTCGGCAGTAAGAGACTGGCCACCTGCAAGACGGACCCATGTTGCATGTTCTCCATTTACAGCGACCCCAGTTTTAACAGGTCACTTTCTGAATAAAAATTTTCACTTTGCTTGAGGCAGTAATAACAGTGAAGATGGCAGATCCACTCTTAATTCATATTTCAGTATTTGTCCTCTGTTCTCTACTCCTACATCCCAACAAGCGACAAGTGACCAGAGCAGGATTCTGCACTCTGTTGGCACTTAACACTCACCCGTGTGTTAGCCCATCAGTTTCACTGGCCGATGATAAAAAGAACACTCATTTCAACAGCTAAACTCTAAGGTCAGAGTTCTTACATACAAATGCTATTCATGTATCGATTGATTGATCAACCTAAGATCATCACACTTTAAGTTGATAGTTTTATTGCACAAAATTGATGTTTAATTTTCATATTGATAGTGACAAGTTAAAAAATCCACTTTTCCAAGGGTACAAATGTATTATTATATATGAAAGTACTTAAGCTTAGGGTAACATAATAATCATAATTGACTTATCTTTGAAAACAATTCTGCACTTACTACAAAACAGTCTCCAGGCTTTTCTTACTAGCATACCTTATTAAGTCAGATCAACACAGAACACTTAGACCAGATAAACTAAGGGACAGGTTCTGAATTAATATACCTTCTTTTTAACTTTGGACCAACAATTGGGACAGGTTTCAGATTTGCCTCTTTTCGTAGCTTCATCAAGTTCCTCTGATCTCCAAAACCATAGACTGCGGACTTCCAGGTGCCGTCGTGAATGCACATTCCCTAATGAAGCGATTCAACGGTTAAAGAGACAAGCCTTGAGAGACGCTAAAATGCAAAACCAAGTAGGATGTAACTGGCACAAAGAACATTTTCCCTGCATTTATGCAAGGCATAATCCCTTATTTAATAATTTTGAGATGAATTTCCGTGACCAGCTGGGCAGCAGTAACACTCATTAGTCTGGTCTTGTCCGATATTTACACCAACATGTGCCCTTTCTTCATCCCACCTACCATTACCTACGCTCTTTTCAATAACCACTGCATTTCTCTTCATTTTCAGTCAATTAATTGATCACACACGGTCTGTGTGGAAAAAGTCCAGCTATTGTTAATATACTAAGAATGTTTTGCACAACATCATCGTACCCTGGCAGCCAAGGAGAGAGAACTAGAATGCACATGTGTGAACAATGACAACTTCACTGTACTAGTCAGTGGAGGCGGTAGATGCCACTGAGTGAGCATGTGTGCTGTGTGGCTGTTGCATTCAAAATGAGCAGGTAGACCAATGAATCTGCATCAAATTCTGTATTAATCTTGAATATTCCTCCATGGAAACTATTCGGATGATTTAGGAGGCTTTCAGGGATGCCCTGGCTGGTGTGGCTCAGTGGACTGAGTGCTGGACAGTGAACCAAAGGGTCACTGGTTCAATTCCCAGTCAGGACACATGCCTGGGTTGCAGGCCAGGACCCCAGCAGGGGGCATGCAAGAGGCAACCCACGGCAACCCATATATAAAAGTTGCTAAGAGAAACAATCTTAAAAGTTCTCATCACAAGAAAAAAAATCTGTATGTATGGTGACAGATATTAACTAGTCTTATCATTATTTTGCAACATATACAAATATGGAATTATGATGTTGTATATCTGAAACTAATATGCCAATTACACCTCAATAAAAATAAAATAAATTCCCTGGGGAAAACAAAGAAGCCATTTTTGACCCTGAGGCCATGAAATAACGCATCTAAAAGCGTTACTATTCTGCCTTCTGCATTTAGGTCTATAATCCACCTACACTTGATTTTGGTACACAGTACAAAGTATGAGTCCAATTTAATTTTTTATCCACACAGATTCCCAACTGGCCCAGCATCACTCCTGAAAAGCCCCTTTACATAAATAAAGTGTTCCTATATACACAGACTACTCAGCGTTTTACTGTGTCCCACCGGCCTACTGACATCCCTCTGCTGATGCAACACGCCTACTTAGCAACTCATCTCGACATCAGAGAGCATCTTTCTACCTTGTTCTCCTTCAAGAAGGTCTTTACTATTCTTAGCCCGCTGTGTTCCACACAGATTTTACAGTTAACTTGTCAAGCTGCACACCGACACAAAACGAATAAATAAAAACCTATTTGAGATTTTGATTGCAATGACAGACTCTGGAGCTGAGGAGGAACGTGATGTGAGTTATGTTTTGCAGGACCGTCCTGGCTGTTGTGTTGAGAACGGACTGTACAGGAAGAGGAGGCAGCAAGAAGAGTGGTGAACAGTGGTCAGATTTGGACATATTTTTAAGGCAGAATCAACAGGATTTCCTGAGTGACCAGATATGATTTCTGAGAGAGGAGAGAGTAATGACTGCACTGTTCGGCCCGAACATTTGGAAGGACACAGCACTATCACCCGACACTGGCACACATAAGCTGTGGTGAGGGCGCATTCAAAAAAAGAAAGCAGGAGGTGGGCCAGTGGTGGAGATGCCCACCAAATGTTTGGTGGGATGTCAACTGGGCAATTGTCTGGAGTGGAGGAAAAAGGTCTGGGTTGATGACATAAATTTGGAGTATAGTTCTTAACACACCAATATACAGAGATTTTCTTTCTTTTCTTTTCTTTTTTCTTTTATCCTCACCCAAGTACATGCTCACTGATTTTAGAGAGAGGGGAAGAGAGGGAGAGAGCGAGGGAAACATGGATGGGTTGGCTCTCATATGCACCCTAACAAGGGCCCAAACCTACAACCTAGGCATGTGCCCTGACCATGTGACCTTTCAGTTCACAGGACAATGCTCCGACCAACCAACCAAGACACACGGCCAGAGTTCCTGCTGCTCTTTCAAAAAACGCCTCCTTTCTAGCTCTACCAATTTTCTATCTCCTGTAGTCAACAATTTTTGTCATTCCTGCATTAACTCCCCACAATCCATATCCTATCTTCTGCTTATAAAACCTCCTTTCCTCATTGGTACTTGTTCCCTGTTGTATAGGTGGACTTGACCTTATGATCCCACCTCCAGAGGCTGGTGACCCAAGCCCGGGAAATCTGCTTGCTCCATTACTCCAGGTGACACTGGCTGGCTCAAGAATGGCCAAATGACCCATTTCCTGACCAACCTTCCCTATCACTTGATATATAAACTGGTAGCTGTTCCTGGGAAATCATGAACCTTAAGAACAACATATGCCGGGGGCTGCCAGCAGCTTCCCGGCCATGTCGAGAGCCTACACAGTGGAACATGGAAGAAACGGAAGAGACAGGAAGAGGGAAGAGCAAATGAAGAGCTCTGATAATACCATTTCACATCTAGAGCCAATCACACTGTTCACTTGTAGACGTTTAGTTACATGAACCCAGACATTCCTTCCTGTTTTATTGGTTTAACTCGGCTGGGGTGGGTTTCTAACAGATGCTGACCCGGAGCTCCAAGCATGCCTCTCATTTTTGTTTCTGAGTCTTTGGTCAGGTTGCTGCCTCTGACCTTCCAAATGCTATCTACATTTTAAGGCTAAATTTAGTTAAGGCCTCTGTGAGGCATTCCCAAATTAATTACTCAGGCCCATTCTGCCTTCCCTTTAGTCTCATTCTCTAGTGTATACTCTCTGTAACCACAGATTTTAGTACATTTTATATAGTTCTTTGTGTTCATTGATCTGAACCTGCAATCCAGGTGAACAGAACCGTTACCTCTACTTAAACATGCTCCACACCATCCCACAGTCGTCTTTTTATACTATTTCCTCTCCTTTATCCACATCTCTGCAGCACCACCTTTAAAACTCAGTCCATATCCCAGCTTCTCCAAAGCATTCTTGATCTCTGGCCTCCAAGCTACGTCTACTCTCCTTCCCCAGAATCCTATAGTATTTGATCCGACCACTTTAATAACACTTCCTATACCCTGCCAAGCTACACTACAGCTTTAAGGGCAGGGTTTGCATCCTATTCATCTGTGTGTCACACCACCTTGAACAACTATGTAGACTTGCACCACTGCACAATACTTGATAAATGAATATTTTTAAGAGAACAAATATTTAGGAAGCCTCAAGACACAGAACTGGTAATAAAAGTACTATCATAAAACATGGTTTCTTCCCAGAAATGCAACTACCTGATGTTCCCAAACAGACTGTCAACTCAGTAAGATTACATGTACATCATGCATCTCTTGTACGGCCATAAAAGCACCCAACTCCAAGCCAGGCACACAACAGAAATGCGCCAACTCCGCGCTGAGGTGGTGACTGTCTTGGCCGACAACATCTACTGCACAACCATGACAGACACCTCAGTTAGGGTCACGGTGATTCATTCCAATAAAAGGAACTGTTCAGTTGTTTTAAAAGTAGATTTTATTCTTAAATCAAAGGAATTCTCAGCAATCTAGTATCTTCATTTTTAAAAATTAAAGTGGCTTTCATACACCAAAAATTACAAATAAATCTTTTTTTTAAGAAACATGCATCATTTCCAAAATGTTTTCAATATTAACTTAGAAAACACCTGACAAATAGAAAAACTAACCTCGGGTCCTGAATGTACAGTCAGGAAACTTTCCACTGCAGTCAATGTACCTACAAGAGTAGGAAAATAGTCAAAGTGAAATCAAACAAAATCTACTAAGCCAGGACAAGTAACAGTGACCTATTCCCATTTATTTAGGGACTGCTTTTACTAAGCCTATCGATGAATAGTCAGAAGTCAATACTGATCATTTTTATGTTTTTTTTTTAATTTTTTTTAAAGACTTTTTAAAAAATTATTTATTTATTTTCAGAGAGAGGAGAAGGGACGGAGAAAGAGCAATGTATGGTTGCCTCTCACATGGCCCTCACTGGGGACCTGGCCCGCAACCCAGGCATGTGCCCCGACTGGGAATCAAACCGGGACCCTCTGGTTCCCAGCCCATGCTCAATCCACTGAGCTACACCAGCCAGGCTTTCATTTTTATTATGTTTTTGGAAAGTTTTAAAAAGTAGCTGAAGCCAGGTAAATTGTCAGAAAGAGTAGTTTAGCATCAACTCTAAAGGCTAGAACTGACAAAATATTTTCTAGTATGCAAACTAATGATAAAACATCTCTTCCAATAAAGCAACAATTTTGCTCTCTCATTCTGGAAGGCCAGCGGGACACAGTTATCAAAATTACATCTATGGGGGCCTGGCTGGTGTAGCTCAGTGGATTGAGTGCAGGCTGGGAACCAGAGGGTCCCAGTTCGATTCCCAGTCAGGGCACATGCCTGGGTTGCGGGCCAGGTCCCCGTGAGGGCCATGTGAGGAGCAACCATACATTGCTGTTTCTCTCCCTCTCTGTCTCCCTCCCTTTCCCTCTCTCTAAAAATAAACAAAATCTTAAAAAAAAAAAATTACATCTATGGGAATTACTTAGTTTTCCAATATGACAACTTTGAAGAATACTTATAGTTACATGCAATGAATGTACAGAAAACCTATCAAAATGGCTTTTGTGATGGCTTGTAAAATACTTGTTAAAATAAGGCTCTTGGAATGAAATAAAAATAGAAGTGTAAAATAAAACCAGAAAACCAAAGCCAGAAAAGAAGGCGAGAAATCAATGATATTAACCATGAGGACTAGTATAGTATAGTGATTAAGTATTTAATCTTTGAAATTCTCCAGAGCAGTAAGACAAAAGAAATACATGATGGGATGGCTGATTCTCAAAAACCTGATAAAATGAAGTGTATCAATTTCGTAAGAGAAAGTGTTCCTAGGTTTAATTCCAAGAGAAAATTGAAACACGGGTGCTCAGTAAAGTTGACACTGAGCAAAATAATGACACACCATGTGATCAATAACGATGCCACAGCAGAAGAGAACTACAGCCACATAAATGTCACTCGTGTGACCCCTGACACCAACTAGAAACAGGTCATCACAGCAGATCTCACTGGAGATGATTTGCAGGGTTGGTAAGAGAGCGTGGCCTGAATGTCTGGCTCTGGGGTCTGACCCGCGCCACAGGAAGAACAGGGACCACTAAAGCAGTATGTGATAAATCGTGGACTACTTGCATCAAAAGTCAGCCAGGTAATTGTTAAAATGCTGACTCCTAGGGCTTAGTATCTAAAAAAATTTTAAACAAACCTTAAAGTATTATTTCTCCCTTAAAAAGAAAAAAAGGAGCCCTGACTGGTGTGGCTCAGTGGGTTGGGCACCATCCCACAAACTGATTCCTGGTCAGGGCACAGGCCTGGGTTGCGGGCCAGGTCCTGGGTTGGGGCATGTGAGACGCAACTGGCTGATGTTTCTCTCACATCAATGTTTCTCTCCCTCTCTTTCTCCCTCCCTCCCCCTCTCTCTAAAAATAAATAACTAAAAAAAAATCTTAAAAAAAAAAAAGACCTATTCAAAGTAACAAAAACTTTTAAATGTTTAGGAATAACCTCAACATGAAATATGTAGGACTATCATGAAGAAAACATTTAAACTCTGCTGCTTAAAAGACTTCTTTAAATAAATAGCCTGGCTGGTGTAGCTCAGTGGGTTGGGCATCATCCCACAAACTGATTCCTGGTCAGGGCACAGGCCTGGGTTGCGGGCCGGGTCCCCAGTGAGGACCATGTGAGAAGCAACCACACATTGATGTTTCTTTCCCTCTCTTTCTCCCTCCCTTCCCCTCTGTCTAAAAATAAATAAATAAAATCTTAATAAATAAATAGAGACATGCCAGGTGTATGGATTGAAAGACTATTTTAAAGATGCTCAGTTCATAGTTTTCATTTTATCGGGAATGGTTCCAGTGTTGCACCGTTAAGTACGAGGTTGGCTATTGCTCTCTGACATTTATTATGTTAAGAAAGTATTCTATTCTTCAATTTCTAAAAATATGAAATCAATAAATGACATGAATTTTCAAGTCTCTTATTGAGATGGGCACACAGTGTTCACCCTGGTAGTCTGATGTGATGACAATGTAACTTCCTACTAAACCTTGGCCTTCATATATTATTGTTTTAAAATTGTCACTATTTATTACAATTTTATTTAGCGTTTTATAACAAGCATAGGTATCTTAAAAAGAAAACATGTTTTAACATTACCCATTTACAGTTATGTTTCTTTTCCCAACCAGATTTTAGTCCAACACAACCGCAAATATGCAAATACGAAGCCTTTCTATTGTTAAGTTCAATTATTGCAAACTGATCAATAGTTACCATTAATTTTATTGCTTGTATATATTACTCCCAGGTCTGCTGGAATGGAGTCAAAGCCACTGCTTCCAATGATATAAACCCCTTTTTCTGCAGCTTTCTCATGATACTTCCAATACATTAGTTCCAGAAACTAAAAAAATCCAGGACAAAAGATCTGAATCAGAGCTTCGCAGAAACATCTCGACCAACACGACATGATTAAAGACAATAAACTCTGAAAGTGCCGACCGGCGCGGCCCAGGAGCGACACAGTGACTGTCAGAATGGTTTGCACTCGTTCAGCAAACGTTTACCGCGCGTGCCAGGTGCTGGTCGGACTTAGTGACACTGTCACTGTGCTTTCTTAGAACGTCTTGTAAGTGCGAAAGTGATACTTCTCATAAAAATACCTATTACTACAAAAAAATACAAAGAAAGCAAAAAAGTTACCCTAAATCACATTACCCATCATCATTACAGACACGTATCTATGCATACATTTGTTAGAATAAAACAAAACTGACACACTATTATTAACTTTAGTAGTCCACACTTTATTCAGATTTCCTTAGCCTTTACCTAATATCCCTTTTCTGTTCCAGGACTCCATCCAGGAGACCATGTCACATTTATTGTCACGTGTCCTTAAATGCCTTCTGACGCTGACAGTTTCTCAGACCCTCCCTGTTTTGGATGACCTTGACAGTTTGCAGGAGACTGGTCAGGTACCTTGCAGAACGCCCCTCTACTGGCGTTTACCACAGGTTTCTCTCGTGACGAGAACGGGGTCACAGGTTTTGGAAGGAAAACCACAGGGGCACAGAGTGCCATTTCATGACATCACACCCACACTGCATACTATCTACGTGGTTTATCAGTGTTGCTGACCTTGAATGCCTGGCCAAGGAGGTGTTTCCACCCTGAAGTTATTCTCCTTTCTTTTCCACACTGTACTCTTCGGAAGGAATGACTCTGCGGCGCACACTCAGGAGTGGGAGGTTTGCTCCCAGTGAGGACAGAGTGGCTACATGACTTATTTGGAATTCTTCTATACAGGTCTGTCTCTTCTCATCTCTTTGCCTATTTTTAATTGGATTATCTGAATTTGTATTATGACTTATAGGAGTTCTTTATATAATTCTGGATATTTATTAGGTTTTGGTTATTACTTTTATGGTAGTTTATAAGTTTTTCACCATTTTCTCTGCTCTGGAATATTTTAAATAAGATAGGAATTGGTTTTTGTTTCATTCATGTTTCCTAACTCTTCATGAATAAATTTTGGTAATTTATACTTTCCTAGTATTTTTCAATATATATTATCAATTGCTAAAGTCTAAGTAGGTACTTTACTGGCACACTGATGAGAGAAGTCAGTAGACCACAGGGACATAGGACGTGACAGTTTTGAAGGAGGTGGCATGGCTCAGTGCCATTAACACATCGCTTCCTCGGTCAGGCAAACCTCAATTCAAGCCCTAGTTTTTCTACTCACTAGCTGCATGACTTTGAACAAGTTTCTTAACCTTTCCAAGCTTCAATTTCCTCATCATAAAATAGAGAAGATGATGATGCCTACTTTATAGGAGTGTTTAAAAGGTTACATAAAATGCTTAGTTAGCACACTGTAAGGCATGTGGCAAGCATTCAATGAAGGTGAACATATAAAACTTTTTAGGTTGAGGAGATTTTACACTTACTTTTCTGTAAGGTTGTAAAGATGTCTGATTTTAAAAAGGGAATTTATAATGAAAGTTAAAAATATAAGATTCTGAGAGTTACTCGTAGCACACTATTTTAATTAATTTGGTTTTCAGCACGCAGTGGCTGTAAAAAAGTCAGCACATCCCACGTACAAAGGACTTGCACACATGAGATTGTCTGGAAGAACGTTCGAGAACACCGAAGCTAAGGCCTCACCCTCGCGTTCCCCGGGAAGCTGCCGACGGACTGCTCCAGCAGGGAGCAGACGCCAAGACGTCACCCTCTAAAATGTCCGCAAAACTGCACTAAACATTTTCCGCTTTAACAGAAAACTGCTGTTTCCTGTTTTACATACCTGAGGTTCTCCGCAGATGTCAACACAGCTAGCTCCATTTTCAATACATGCTTTTACTACAGGCTCTCCATAAAATCGATACTGGGGGCATAAAGAAAACAAACAGTGTACTCTTACTTAACAAGCTTAAATGAATGAAACACCATTCAGTTTTGGAAGCACTGTCTTGGTTACTAAGACATCAAATATTAATAAAGTAGCCTAAAGATTGAGAAAATAATGTAACTGTAATATACCAACTCTCACAGGAGGGAATTACAGAGAAACGTGTCCTTGGAGGACAAAATGGGAAGTTTTATACGAGTAACTCATTTGAGAAAAATTCTGAAGAGTAAGGATTTGCTTAAAAAAAAAAAAAAATCCAGATAAAAGACAAAGCATATGCAACGGTGTGAGAAAGGGGGCTGTTCAGGAACCCCGAAGCACGGGGTAGTTGAGAGGGCAGCAGTACGCGATGAGTCTAACAAAACGCCACTTGGAACACAGGAGGGAGGACCCGACTGCCACGCCATCGACACGGAATTTTATCTGTTCTGACAGCTTCTATTGCCGTAGTAAGAAAAAGTAATAATAATCGCATGGACAAGGACAACAGTGTGGTGACTGTCGGGGAGCTGGGGGAGGAGGGGATTAGGGGGATAAATGGTAATGGGAAAAAATACAATAAAATAACAAAAAATGAAAACAAAACAAGTATAATGATAACAATGAAAAAACAAAACTCATACACAGACAGTAGTGTGGTGATGTCCGGGGAAGGGCATGGGGCGGTAGAAGAGGGTGAAGGGAGGGTAAATGGGCGCGGAAGGAGACTTGACTTGGGGTGGTGAACACGGTGCAGTATAGAGATGATGCAGTATAGAGATGTACACTTGAAACTTATATAACTTTATTAACCACTGCCACCCCAATAACTTCAACACAAATCTGAAATAAAATAAAACTCACCACATAACAGTGAGAAAAAGACAGAGGATGCTAAAAGTGTGAGGCAAGAGAAGTTGTAAAGCTGCTACTTCCGAGTGGGAGAGAGAATAACAGCCCAGGGAAATGGAGCAGCCCCGCATGAGGTGCGTAACCACGTAGTTAAAGCGGATCGGTCTGCATGGCACTACACTTTTCTCCGGCCGTGCCAGGCTCCTCACACTCCGGTAAAGAGCAAGCAGAGATCTGGAATAACCAGGGCTGGGCTATCCCCAGAGTCCTGGGGAGGGAAGGGCAACGAAGCTGGCTGAGGGTGTATATTTTAGAGTAATTCAAGCAAAGGACCGCAGAACCCAAGCTGGTTAAGAATGAGATACATCTAAATAAACAATAATTTAAACACATTTTTACCTGGTAACAATCAAAAAACCTTCCTGCTTTCTCGCTTTAAATTACCAACAATTTTCCAGATGCTTCGTGTTCACATGTTTTGCCCATTGTGATGGCTTCCTCAGACCGGGAAGGGTCACCCACACTCACTGTTACACAGGCCGGAAATGTCCCTTTCACATCCAGTAGGTGCAAGAGCAATAGCTGGTGGTTGTCCTTTCAAAACACACTCTGAACTCGCCCACTGCTCACACCTCTGCCACTCCCCTGCCATCTGTGTTTCCTCTCGGAAGTCATCCCCTCGCTTCCAGCCATCCAATGACTATCACGTTTAGAAGAAAATCCAAACCTTGACCTGTCCAAGCCTACGACCCCTGGGTACCTCTCCAGTCTCACTGCCCACCTCTCTGCCCTGCTCACGGTCCAGCCACACTGGCCTCGCTCACATTCTTCAGTCTTGCCACCCACGCGCTCACCTCGGGACTTCTGTACCTGCCTCAGGACCTTTGCACCTGCTCTTCCCTGGGCCAGCCTCCTCCTCAGACCTCACGTAGTTTACTCCCTCGCTTCTCAGGTCCCCAGGTAAATGTCAGCTTTTCACGGAGACCTTCCCTGACCATCCACTGAACAGAGACTGATGTGTCCACCTCCTTACTCTGCTTTCTTTTTCTTTAAAGCACTTATCACTACCTACTATTACAACCTTGTTTTTTTTGGTCTCCCCCCACTGGGCTGTAAGCTCCATGAGAGATTCCATTTTGTTCAACATTATGTCCCAGGTGCCTAGACTAATCCAGTTTATGTAAATATAGGGGTGAGCAAAAGTAGGTTTACAGTTGAGAGTATATAAACAATTTATTCTTGTATTATTAATTTACTAATTATCATAAACCTACTTTGCCTGCTCCAGTATAACAAATATTCAATAAATACTGAACAAGTCCTTTTTTAATCTCTATTCTTGTACATGTTTTTAACTAATATATTTGCACAGTAATATAGAAAAATAATTACAAGTAAATAAAAAGTATATTAGGGGGTACATGCTCAAACATTTTTTTTACATAAGGGGCATACAGTAAAGAAAATAAAAAGCTTGGCAATTATAGCAGGAAATAATAAACAAACCAAATGAGCCAGCACATGCTCCATGAGTGCGGTGTCAGAGAGAGTCTGCCCCTCCCTCCCTCAGGCGATTTTGGTCATGTCCAATTTGCTAACCGCGAGAAGGGAAAACCTCGTATGGGGTAAAGGCCCTCGGCAAATTGCTCTGTCCCCGTTCCATGTTCCTCTGGAATATAAAACACGAGACTCTGCTAGAGATGAAAGACTGTCTGTCCCGACACAAAGGGCTGATTACTCACTGGTCCTACGCAATTGAGGACAACTGTTGCCTGTTTGGCCATTTCGTCGAGTGAGGCTGGATTAGTGATATCACAAACTATGATTTCGACTTCAGATGACAGTGTCGGTCTTCCTGAAATAAGAAGTAAACCATTTTAAGTGAATCCTGATACAGTGTTAGATCTTCCAGATCTTCTTTTTATAGTAACCAGTGACAGCAAAATCCTGAAAGCTAACCCTCCCTCTCAAACAAAAGAGAAAACTGTTTTTAACCAGGTAATAAAAAAAAAAAAAAGGAAAAGGTTATGAGGAAAATGGAACTAATACTAAGGGTGATTAAAAACATTACTAACCCTAAAAAAATCTCACGGAAGGAATGTCTAAATGACAACTTTACCATCGTTTTGATTCTGAATAGACGATTGTCCTGACTTCCTCTCTGCCAAGAACTATACTATAAAAAGCGTCTCAATGGCTACTAAACAATTACACGATGACATTCACTCGGATCACCAAGTCCTGTGGAGGAAAAGAGAAGGCACGGCCACTCTCTCAAGAGGAGAGCGTACTGACCTTTGCCTGGACAGGCTTTCATTGTTTTTCTGGGCACATTACATTGAGGGCGGTTTTCATTTACTATGCACAGGTCCTCATTGACTATGCACAGGATCACTGTAGGCGATTACCTTTTACAGATAACAAAAGAGAGGATGTTGCTAATTACATCAAGAAAGAAGGACATTTGTCCTGGCTGGTGTGGCTCAGTGGATTGAGCGCAGGCCTGTAAACCAAAGGGTTGCAGGTTCGATTCCCAGTCAGGGCACATGCCTGGGTTGCAGGCCAGGTCCCCAGTGAGTGAGGGTCGTGGGAAAGGCAACCACACATTGGTGTATCTCTCCATCTCTTTCTCCCTTTCCCTCTGTCTAAAAATAAATAAGTTAAAAAGGAAATTATACCATATCCATTAAACAAAAAAAGACCATATCCATTAAAAAAAATGGGTATTTGCAAATGTAAAGGGAAAACTGGTTACATGGACTTTAGGAAGCTGCAGTAAGCCCTTGCTGCCTCAGGGAGTTTTAGCAAAAGCAAGTCTCATAGCAGCCTAAGTACAAAACGGGCCTGAGTCCCCACCGGAGAACGTGTCCATGGGCCTGGGTCCTGCATCGCTCTCCACTGTCCGAGTGGGAGCTGGGCCCACGCCACGCAGAATGGTCTCCCATAGAGGGGAGTTATTACTATTAACATAATGAGAAAAGAGGACTCAGGCGAAAAGGAGAGCCTAGGTAAGAACACTAAGGCTCATGAAATGGAAATAACTGGAATTCACTGAATCAAGAGAATAATGCAGGTTTTGATAGGTCAAGGTATACTCCCCAGAATGACCTGATCTGGGTATATTATCCTACAAAAGGCAGGTAACTAGGCTATGCCTGTAGAGCCTTACTGAACAGGAAAAAGAAAGGGAAGTATATCTCTTAATAGTGAAGTTATTTCTTTTGGAAAAGTAAAGAAAGACCAAAAAGCTCTTTGGTCGAGATCCTATATCGGTAATAGCAGCACGGAGAGTTGTAGGCGAGTCCAGCCCGCAGGGTATCTTGTGCACAAAACCACCCACAAAATAGATGCTACCTCCCCACCAGAAACAGAGCTCTGTGTGGAATGATGGGGAAGTGAGACGAAAACTGACCAGAAGAATCTAGTAGCCCCAGAACTCTCACAGGTACTATTTGCCTGCCTCAGGGGACACAAGGGTGGAAAAAGCCAATTTAAAGGCCACTAAGTCCTAAATCAGATGTCTCCGCCACCAGGAGGGCAGGGTCCGTGTGTCTGTCTCCCTCCCCCACATCTGCACCCCGGCACTGGGAACAAGACCTGGCCTAGAGACGACCACTCAGAACAGATCCGTGGAATGGAGGCTGAAGGACCACGCAAACGCCCAAAACAGAAATGCAAACTTCGCGGCAAGGGGTGGGAAGTGGGTAAATAAAGAGTAAGCTTGCTGAAGGATGCTTAACGAGAAAAAGAAATTTTTTTTACAGCCACAACCAAGTCCCCAGTACAACTCTTAAGCTTTCTCTCCCGCCTCCAAGGCACGAGACGAAGAGAGAGTATAACCTTGAGAAATCAATGGTGTACTTTTCTATGCGCCCAAATATCGAGACACCTCCAGCTGCACCAGATACCCGTGCTCCAGAGAAAGGCGGAACGAAAAACAACAAAAACAAAAACTAAAGTTCTCGACTATCTCGCCAGTGGGGCTCCCCAAACTAAGGGAGAAATTCAAAAGGCGTTAAGAAATTATTGTTTTTGAACGTGGGGAGAAGAACGAAGCCATAACACTACACGAAGCAACGCTGTCCTCCGCCGGTCCTCGAGCGGGACTCGGGGAGCCTCAGCGCCGCTTCCAGGTGGGGAAACGCTCTTTCCAGGAGACTGGCGCCCCCAGCCGGGGGAAGGGGCCCCGGGCAGCGTCGGCGCCCGCCGCGCCCGCCCCGCCGCGCCCCCTTTACCCAGCTTCAGGGCAGCCCTCTCCAGCACTTGCTGCAGCTTCTCCCGGCAACGGCCCGCCACGGCCCAGGGCAGGCGGAAGTCCCCCTGAGCGTCCACCTGCTCCCGGGCCACCTCCTCGGTCACGAACTGGCCGGTGAAGCCAGAGGCGCCGAACACCACCAGGTGGAAAGGCCTCTGCTTGGTCGCCATGACGAGCCCACAGCCAGCCGAGGCCGCGGGCGGGCTGCGTCCACCGCGCCTGCGCTTCCGGCAGCGACCCCTTTACCGGGCGCTGCAACCGCCCCCGCCACCGCTTGCGCGCCGCGCTCCCGACGCCCCGCGCGCGCCGCCGAGCCGGGGCCACGCCCATGGCCACGCCCACGGCCACGCCCACGCTGCTCCACGCTGCTCCACGCCGCAGCTGCGCCAAAGCCGCCGGGATGGCCTAGGACTTTGTCCCTGGCGACCGGCCGGCCTCCCGGCCTGGCAGGAGCTCGGGGCTGCCCACCCTCTGTCCCGACGGTGGCCCCGCTCAGCTCTGACATCCCTCCCGGAGGCTCGAGGACGCGGCTGTGGCAGCAGCCAATTATTTTGTTACAGGAGGCGGTTGCACAAAGAAAAAATTTGGGAAAACCTTCTGATGACCGGAGGAACGGCCCACGCCGAGACATTTTCTTTTGTTTTCGAAGCGCGTCGGACAAGTGCGGGTTCTGGGTCCTCCACGGGTCCTCTCAGCCCTGCCCGGGGCCCAGCTCTGCAGCGGCGGCTGCCGCCAGCCCCTAACCGCATCACCTCGGTGCCCTACCCCTCTGGGTGCCCTACCCCTCTGGGCCCCCAAGCCGAGGTCGGCGACACAGCTGTTGAATGTTGAGGCTCCCGTGGGGGAAATAATTCCCAGAGCTATCCGGCCATTTGAGCTGCGAAGTGAAAGGAATGGTGGTTCAGGAAGTTCTCAAAATACAAAAGAAATAAAGTTTCTTGACAAATGTTATTCTCATAGTCAAAAACATTAATATAAATAAATGATTGAATACTAAATAGAGAAATAAATGGGGAAAAGAGACAAATCTCCCAGTACAGAGCCTCCGCCAGGAGAGTTCAACTGTCCTTTGAATACAGGCTCTGCCTAGTGACTTGCTTTTGAAGAGTAGAATATGATAAAGGGGGAAGGGGATTAACAGCCCAGAAACATGGTAAACACCACTTCAGCCAAATGATCGAGGTGAATGTCGTCTTTAATAAGCCGCGTTGATCGCACATAACCTTGATATGATGTGATAAGAATGACCCAGTCTCTGTGGTCTTCCTCCCCAGAACTCATAGCCTCCGTCTTTGTCTTTGGGGAATATTCTGCAAAATGCCTGACCAGTACTCCTCAGACTGCCAAGGTCATTAGAAAGAAGGACAGTCTGAGAAACTGTCACAGACTGGGGTGGCCTAGGCGGACTAAATGTAATATAATAGCCATGAACAGGAAAAGGACACCAGAGAAAAGTGGTAAAATCCGAATAAAGTGTAGAGTTTAGTTAATAGCAATGTCGGAAGCAGACACTATATAAGCATGCCATACCAGACTTCTGACCCAAGATTCTTTTTTTTTTTTTTTGCTGTACAAATAGCCAATGAGTCCATCAACATTTATTGAAATAAATGCATATATTTAAAATTTACTAAAAATGTGACATTTGAAAAAATGACAAGCTAATTGGGGGAACTTGAACACTAAATATTTGGTGACGTTACAGTGTTAATATTTTTCTTAGCTGTGAGAATGGTATTGTGGTTAAAATTTTTAAATTCTTATCTTTTAGAAATACATAGTGAAGTTTTTTTTTTAAACATAAAATAATATGATGTCTGAGATGACTTAAAAATAATCCAGGATACCTATTGGTATCAAAAGTTAAAACATCTTTGCACCCCAACTATAGTAGTTATTTCTTCTAATCTGGATACATTTGTCATGAAAATTAAAATATTCTCAAAATGAGGAAGGAGGAGTCACATGTCACGTCTAATAATACATATGTAGCCATGCTGACTCTAGCTACCTGCCAGCCCACATCTCGCTGTCAGATACACTCTTCCTGGTTTGCCACCTGTCTTGTGCTCGTGCGAGTCGCCGTCCACACGGGGGTGACTCAGAACCATCAGGGAGACTGTGTTTTGGTTGCTTGGAGATGTTTCTCGTTTCTGCCTCCCAAGGACACAAGCACACACGAGGAATCCGGGTTTGGTCTCACCTAGACCCAGGCTTGCCATGGCCCCATGGGGCACACTTTTAGACTCTACCATTTATCTGACATTTATGGACATTTCAGGAAATGGTGAGTTTTGCTGATTTTTAGACCTTTGTCTTTGCTCTCTTTCTCTCTTTCTCAAATTCATGCCTGTACACAAATGTAAGCTTTATTTCCAAAATAGTTTTCATTAATTTTTTTCTACAGTTTACATTCTCTGTGAACCCAATAACCTTGTTCTCTCCAAGGTCTTCCCTAAATTCTAGTAAGAAAACAATCCACCATTATTGTAAACTGGAACATTTCAAACAATAAGTGTTCTTAAATAAAGATGATACAACTTACCCAACAAAGTGATAAATACATTGGTACATACGTCCTATACATAAGGGCTGGGGTTCTTAACGACAGTGACTCAGTTGCCACTGTTGTTTAATGAACACACAATTCTTCATATAAAAAGGAAATGGCTTGCCTTGGCTGGTGTAGCTCAGCGGATTGAGCATGGGCTGGGAACCAGAGGGTCCTGGTTCGATTCCCAGTCAGGGCACATGCCTGGGTTGTAGGCCAGGTCCCCAGTGAGGGCCATGTGAGAGGCAACCATACATTGCTGTTTCTCTCCCTCTCTTTCTCCCTCCCTTCCCCTCTCTCTAAAAATAAATGAATAAAATCTTTAAAAAAAAAGTTTATTAAAAAAAAAAAGGAAATGTCTTGTTTCATTACCAAACAGCCTTGTGGTGTGGATACTAGACCTCTGTTCACACATGTCTAAGCCCCACACACTGTTCTTTAACACTGAGTTTTATTCCCAAGGCCTCCAGTCTCTTTCTGGCTGTCAGCTTCTGCGAGAAATGGGTCTTGACCTCATTACCCAGCGGTTTCCTCGGAACCAGTCCTTTTGTTGGCCGCTAGATGGTGCTCTTCCGTTCTTCTTGCCCCAGAGCCGCAGCTTTTGATTGACATGTGTGCTCCCGGGATGAAAGCACTCTGGGCATTCCCATAACAAGGCCTCCCACTGCTCTGGCTATAAATAGTGTCTCTGCACACCACAGCCTTAGCCTTAAGCTGTGTTTTAATCTTATGGGAGTCACTCAGACGACAAACCGAATCTGTGTTTCACCTTCTTCCCGAGAGCAAAATATAACACAAACATAAACATCGGCATCTTCGGACCAGCAGAAACATGGATCAAGTGTAAGAGTCTCACTAGCTGAATTCACCTTGTTTTTAAGTAAAGGACGCTCATGGGACGTAGGGATACAACGTAGACCTTGAAGCCACCATTGCTATTTTTGTTACAGATGCTTCTCCTGGGCCTGTCCATTTGTCATGTCACGTGTGTGTGGCAGGAGCCAGGCTGGCCTGCCCTGTCCTCACCCCAGGGGGAAGGGAGCCTCCTAGCATTGTGAAACCCTGTAAAAACAATTAGTAATATTGAGCAATCAACATTAACGCAGAAGAGGTTTGTTCGTCTTCTTTGTGCTTGTCTCCTCTCTGAAGTACTGTGCCATTCAGGGGCACACACGAGATCCTGGCCACTTAATTTGGAGGTTTGGTTTCACAGACAATAAAAACTCCAAGTCAAATATGAGTAACTAAGCATTTTATTAAGTGAGAGCAAGAATCAAGAGCATGAATCACCAGACGGGAGTTCACCAACACCTGAACATAGATGCTGAGGAATCCCGGAGAAAGCATTCGGGGTCCGCCTGGGAAAGTTCCGAGTGAAGCGTCCTTCCCTCGGGGCAGATTTCAAAATCTCACTTTGCGGGCTCTGTTTGAAAAATCTCACTTTGCGGGTTAAATATGTTTTAGACAAAACTGGCTATGGCCCTGTGTGACTTAGCTAACCAACAGGTCCCTCTGGGAGAAGGGTCAGTTCTCCCCGAAGGAAGAGTAAATGGTAAAAGTACTAATCTCCCGGGGAGAAGGGCCTGTTCTTCCTGGGAAAGAGCATGCCTAATATATTTTATTCTTACAATAAAGGTCAAGGCTTGGGCATGAACAAGGAGGATTCTCAATATCCCTTTAACCCACCAAGTACCCAGGATCAGGGAGTGTCTGGAATGCAGGAGGTTGTGGGAGGTGGAGCTGGAAGGGTAGAGAGGAGAGAGAAGGAAAGGAAGAGGGGCTTCGAGATACCCGCCCCCTGTGGTCTGAGCACAGGACGGAAGGTTACCTACAGGGAACAGCGGAGAAATATTTGCATCATCATTTAGCCCTTGAGTGTATCTTTGGTCACCAGTGGGTAAGAATGAGTTCTGAACGCCCTGCCAGGAGTAAACAGGCTTAATAATAATGGGTAAGTGCCATTCTCCTCGGGAGACACCATTCTGCCAGAACCGTGCCCTGCAAATTGTCTGCCTACCCAGCCCTACTCCAGAATCAAGGCAGAGAAACTGATGTGAACTGGCAAGATCCCGGTAAGCCACCGTCAAACACATTATCTTGAGACCCAAACATCCGACTTGGACTGAAAGCAGCCATCTGTATATGAGAGCTAAGTAAGGGTCAGAGTACCATGAGGAGGAGTGATGGCAGCGAGACAGGGACCTAGGTTGTTCCCCACGTCAGCCCCCCGCACGAGACAACTAGCAGCTACCCCATTCTCCACGACACCATTGCAAAAAACCCGCAGAACCCGGAGTGAGGCCGAGGCAGCTCCTGGGCCGCAGAGACGGAGAAGAAGCGCAAGAGAGGAGGAAGGGGGGCAACTGCACTCCGATCACAGCGCCCTCCTCAGGCCAGCACAGCGCAGCACAGCGCAGCACCGAGAGGGCCCCTCTGGGCCTATGGATTCTCAAAAGGGAAAAACAGAGCCCACGGGCTGTCCCAGTGCTGTGGCACGGTTCCTTTGAGGCTCACTCAGGTCTCCCTCATGGGGATCACAGAGGATCAGATGGAGCTGGAGAAGGAAGACAGGGCTGATGATGCCGGATTGAAGGTGCCTGAGTGTCCAGGCCAGCTTATCTGCCTATCTGCAGAGCTGAGCCAGTGGCCCCTCTGGGCAGGGAGCTCCGTTGGAAGTTCTGCCTGATTTAGGTCCCTTGCCAAGAGGCCACACAAGCTCTGGAGCCTGTTCTATGGCCGTACTCAGACAGGGGAGCAGATTCACAGCTCCCTCTAACTGCTCTGCAGATCCCCAGTCTCACCCCTCTGGAAGCGTGGCTGCAGACACCCCGCAGTCACGGAGCACATCCCACAGCCCACCCAGGCAGGAGCCCCAGGCAGGAGGCCAAGCCAGTAGCCCCGCCCCGCCGTCTGCACAGTCTCTGGCCCCGCCTGAGCAGGAGCCCCAGACAGAATTCTGTGCGACCGCTGAGCCCCGTCTCCGGTCCCTCCCAACTGTGGGGAACAGGTGGGGACCATAGAGCCCTGCCCTGGGGTGGAGTCCAACCAGAGCCAGGCCCGGGGAACACAGCCTGTGACCTTGCTTAACCAAGGGTGATTACAGAGCCCGGGCAGTGGCTCCCTGTGACCCCAGAGCTCAGGCAGCAGCCCCACCCAGTCAGGACGCCCACCCAGTGGCACCCCCGGCCTCAGAGCACAGGCAGTGGCCTTGCCCAACCAGAGACCCCTATAATAAGCCCGACCACCTGCCTGGATTCTACCAGCTGACCCATCCCAAACACAAAACCGAGCTGACTGGAGAATGTCTTTCCCTGCCGAAACAAACCTGTAAAACCGAGAAGGGGAGACCATGGCCTCAAATGCATAGACACACATGCAAGGATCCAAGTTCATGAAGAATCGGGGAAGCAAGGCAGCGCCCCAGGAAACTGACCGAGCTTTGTAACTGACCCGGCAGACATGGTGGCCTATGAACTGCCTGACAAAGCCAGCAATCTACCAGAACACACGGACGGCTGAACAAAAATAGGAAAACAATACATGAACCAAACGAGAAGAAATAGAAACCATTAAAACAAAGAAACAGAAAAAAATCCTAGAGCTGAAGAATACTAGAACAGGGACCTAACAGAAGAATTCAAGAGGCAGTCTCTGGGGGTGGGTGAGAGCCCACGTGGCTCCTCGGCCCCTCGCTGCCCGTGGGTAGAAGGTGGCTTGCTGCTGTCTACCTCCCCCCTCGGGGCAGCCGCGTCTGCCTGTCCTGGACCCTCACCGTCCTCCTCCTCTCTCATTCCTGAAGGGCGTGGAGCAGGTCGGGCGGGAGGGTTCACGGCTCCACACCCGCTTTCGCTCATCCTGGGTGAGAAATGTGGAGGCGTTTGTCTCAGTCTCGTCCAGAGACCTCCTCTGTTTCTCTAATGGTTTCCATTTTATTTTCCACAGGACTCTCTACACTCCCAGGGGGCAGGGGTGAGGCTGGGCACCTCCATAAGGTACACAGGAAAAATAGACAAGACTCTGGGAGAGGTTTGCAAGGCAGCAGGCTCTGCTCCCCCCGGGAACCCTCTCCGCTGCTCCCCTCCCTCTCCAGTCTCTCCAGGACCAGCACCCCTGAGCCCAGCCTGATGAGGTTCCCCTGGGAACCCACCAGGTGGCGCTGCGGAGAGGCCACCCGGCACATCCCCACCTGGCTCCCTCTTACTGTCCCGGTTTATTCGATTTTTCCATCTATTCAAACAAACATTTGCTAAGTGCTACCGGGAACCAATACATGGAAACTGGTAGTAATTAATTAACAATATCACCTGACCACTTACAGATGCTTTCTCAGTAGCGACGGGTTGGGAAGAATGAGGAGGGATTCCATGGGGAAGGTGTTGAGGAAGAAGTAGGTTGTAGGTGCAGGTGGGAATACAGGGGGGCTGTCGGGTGCGGGGCCGCTGAGCCAAGGCACGAGAGTGGGGCTGACAGCGACAGGAGTGGCTTGAGCTGCTCTGGAGCGCACTTTCATCCGTTAAACGAGGGGCTGGCTCTCCTCCGGAGGCCAGGAGATGTCTCTGTGTAGACCTCACATCCTTTCGATGCACCGCGCGGGTTTGCCCTCCTGTGGGACACTGAACGGAGCCAGGGCCAGTGGCAAGTGGGCGGGGGAAAGCTGAGATGGGCAGATAGACAGACCTGTGTTTAAGTCCAGCAGCTACTCCAGTGACCTTGGCCAAGTCACTGAATGTCTCCGGCTTCCAGTTTCCTCTTCTAGAAGACGGCGAGGAAGTTTGCTTTCATCTGGGAGGAGGTGCCCTGCCCGGTTTAGGAGCCAGGAGACCTGCGTTCGCGGTCTGGCTCAGCCGCTTACTAATCGTGTGTCTTTGGAAGTCGGTGGATCTCGGTGGGTCAGAGTGTCTTTGTCACTAATATGAGGATATGAAATCTGCCTCACAGGGATAACAAAAACTCAGGTAACATGATGTTTTAATCCCTGGGCCTAGCACATAGCAGGTGCTCAATTACTGTTACTTTTCCCTCTTAACTCACCCAGCACTTCTGCCCGAAACACAGTTTAACGATACATCCTGTTTTGTACTGCTCACAAATGTTCTATCTGTTGCCTTGCCTCTACAACAGCTTCATAAGGTCAAGGCCATGTTGTCTAGCACTGTGCCCTGCACTAAGCACAGAATAAACAAATCTCCAGGCCTTGCACCAAACAGGGATGCTCAGATGTTGGCACTTTCATCGATCCAGCCAGTATTTGAGGAGCCACTATGTTCAGGCTTGTAAATTCACACCTGGACTTTCTCTATAACAACGTTCCATTGTAGAAGATGCTCCCGGGATCGCAGAGCGATTCTGTGGCTACTGCTACTAACAACAACACGAACAGCTACCCTTTATTCAACGTCTCCCTAGTATTTCCTAATGTAATCCTCGTAACAGCGTCAAGAGGCGATTTACTGTAATTTCTATCGACAGATTAGGAAACAGGTTCAGAGAGGATAAGTAACAAGCTGAGTGTCACACAGCTAATAAGTGGGAAAACTGGGATTTAAGTCCAGGTCTTTCTGATACTAGAGCTCTTGCCCATGGCTCTTCTGCCATCCTGCCTCCCAAGTAAGTAGACATGCATGCAAGCACCTCCCAGAGTGCCTGGCACGTAATAGGTGCTCAATAAAAGTGGGCTCTCTTCCTTCAATTAAAAAGTCTATACAATGACTGTAGGATAAAGCAGGCCCTGTAGTGAACAGGGAGGTACAAAACCTTATCGTCACCTTTGGTGACACATTGTCCAGTCACAAGTTTAAACATTTTTTAAAAAAATGTTATTTCTTTTTAGACAGAGGGGAAGGGAGGGAGAACCTTCAATATGTGAGAGAAATATCAATTGGTTGCCTCTAGCATGCCCCCAACTGGGAACTAGGCCTGCAACCCAGGCATGTGCCCCAACTGGGAATTGAACCAGTGACCCTTCGGCTTGCAGGCCTGCGCTCAATCCACTGACCACACCAGCCAGAGTAGATGCTGAGGGATTTTCCAGCCAAGCATCTGGTAGGCTTGTTTCAGGCAATATGTGAGAAGGGGAATGTCGCAGGTGCTTATCCAGGTGTGCAGTGCCTCGTGCGATGGTGCCATCATCCGGCATAACCTTCCCAGGAGGTTTTCTTCCCAGGAGGTCAGACAGGAAAGCCGGGAAATAGCAGGGGGTCTGCCAAAAGATTTGGGGAGCTGAACTTGGCACCGTGAGAGACAGATATGTCTGTGTTCTCTTTCCCAACCCTGAAATCCACAGCCTCTGACCCATATGCTGGTCTTAGGAATCTTTTCTTTGGAGGAAAAAAAAAGTGAGCCTGCCCCAGAGCTTATTTATGAAACACGGAGCTCCTTGGAGCCGCTGCCCCAGGAATCCCTATGGCCCACCTTGTGTCACTCACAGGCATCTCACCTGTCAGAAGGCTGCATGTGGAGGGTGAACCACGCGGTGAGAGGGGAGCCTTCCCTTGGCCTCTTGTTCATCCACTCCCCTCACAAGGTAAACTGAGGACACCAGAGACAACAGTGGAGGGCACTAAGCACTTTCTTTCAATCAGCTATAATCTGACCACACAATTAAGGTAAAATCACCAAGTCCTCTGGCTTTTGTTTTGGTATTATCCTAGCGGCTGAGGGTAGTCATGGAAACCAGCAGACACTCCCAGCTTTGAGAACAGAACCTGAACTTAACTCTGCTGTGAGAGCCTTTTAAAAATAGAAACTGTCTTGAATCTGGATGAACAGGCCTTGAAGTTTTGCCTTTGCCTAGTTTGGAAATGTCCCCGCCTCTCTTCTTCGGCCGCACAGAACCTAATAATGCTCCGAGAATTGGTTCTGTGAAGTCTAGAAGATGTTTTATTTGAGCTCTTTTCAGTCGCGGGAGACCAAGTAGCTGAGCGAGGTTGGGAGTGGAGAAAAACTGCGGTGTCGGAGGGGTACTTATGAACTTACAAGGCAGGGAAGGACTAAAGCTCAGAGACGGCCTCAGGCGTCTCCCTCGGGCTTGCGTTTAGTGATTTTTTTTTGTTTACCATTGCAATGTTTTCTGTTGACATTTTTTGTTATTTAAATCATTGATCTCTGAAGTACTGATGCCTTGCTAGACTGAGTAGCCTCTAGCTAGATGGGAAAAAAAGAATGACATGCACACTTTCATCAATATGCGTGATTTCTACAATTCCCTTATCTTTTCTTGCTTTCCCCTCAATTCTTACTTGCTTTTCCTTCTGACACATCCAGGATGCCTTGCAGACAAATGTGGCATTCTCTGTTTCCCACATTGGAATGTCCAGTGACCGGGGAGCTCAGAAGAGAGCACTTCCCAGAACACACGGAGCTCAGTCCGCACCAGGCGCCTGGCATCTGCGCAGGCCGCTGGGGCTCTGCGGGCCCGGCCTCGCCTGCTCCCTGCCCCTCCTCTTCTGCCCTTTTTCCAATTTATCACTCTGAGCAGAAAGGAAGAGACCAGATGGATTCGGGCCACAGCTAATCCTAACGCACTTTTATTTACGAGTAATCATTTTTAACAGGATATGGGGGTTGCTGTCCCGACGAGGTCAGACTGAGGCCTCTACCATGAGCAACTGGTCTCACGGACTGGAAAGAAAAGGGCAGAGAGGCCATCAGTTGCTGGGGAAAGGCAGTGGCCATCGAAAGCTGAACCGAGGAACACACACAAAACTAAAAAGCCATCTTTTATCACAGAGGAGGAGGTGAATAATTCAGTTTCAGCGAGGCCTGGCCGGCGGCACCCTTCTATCTGGAACAAGGCCTGCACGAAAGCTAGGCGACCGACGAGCTACACAAAACGGGTATTGCAGGCCCTGTCTCATAATCGCGTTGCTAGCTGGTGCTCTCTGAGAACCTGGGGGGGGGGGGGGGGCGGGACAACGCAGTTTTGCAAATGTGGATCTGGAGTGTTCTGGACACTCTAGGACACATAGCTCACTGGGGAACCATTCATTTTTTGCATTGCATTCTAAGCTCTGATTACAGTCTCACTTTTGTGAAAGAATAAAAACAGTTTAAAATGCCAGAGATGCAGTTTTAAGTACTACAAATGCCAATGAGTCCTGGCCACATTCTGCCCCTTTGCAGATGCATTGGTCTCCCAGCCATCCTGAAGCTGAGTCTTCGGTTGACAGACACAGGACAGGGCAGCTGCTTAGGAATTGCAGAAAGGGGAGCTGAACTGCTCCCCAGAGTTCCTTGCGCGTCTAATCCCTGCTGCTTCTCTCATCCTGACGAGCATCACTCCCGCCCCACCCTGCCCGGCCCTCAGCCATCTGTGCCATAAGACTGCCAGATTTAGCAAGAAAATATAGGATACCTAGTTAAATGTGGATGTCAGGTAAACATCAAGTATTACTTTTTTAGTGTAAGTATGTTTCACACAATTACTGGACATGCTGTATTTTATCTGGTTCTTAGGCATCAAGGGTGTGTCCAGTGTCCACCAGGGAAGCCCTCTGCCTCCCTCCTGGGGCTGCCCAGGGTCCCTCACAGAAGCATAGGATGCTACACACCAACTGCCCCTGTGCCTGTGGTTTGCAGATATGAATGGCTTCTGCTGTCTTTTCCGTATGTAAGACCCAGAGTAGCAGCGATGCAGGTGACAAAGGTGCAGGTATAGAAGAGCAATAAGAGGACATAGTGGCAACCCCAGGAGAAGTAGCCCATAGCTATGGCCAGCTTCTTGATTAGAAGTAGAAACTCTTTCACTACCTCTGCTGATCTTGACCTTAAGAGGGTCACTGAACACTCCTCGGATCCCAGCTTCACTTCTGACACAGCAAAGCCAATTAGACAGTGTCTCCATTGACTTCCCAGTAAGCCTGAAAGGACGCGATGTTAAACAGCCAGGCCACGTTTGCACAAGATCTGTTGTGTGGCTCTTGATTTGCAGGGAATAGGCCCTTTCCCAGGTCACCTGCATAAGGACCCACCTGTGGCAGTCCCTTCCTCAAGCAGGGGCTTTGGGCCCCGTGGATGGATGAGTATATTCTACCTCTTACCTCCACAAACAGCTTCAAAGGACTCCCATCCGACCTCGTGCAACTACTGGTTGACTCACCAAATACAGACATCTAAGTTGTCTTTTTCTCAGTGACGGAAGTAGAATGCTTTTGGATAATCAAAGCACCACCAGATTTTAAAGTTTCAAGTTGTCTTAGAAATTATGTAGATGAGAAAATTGAAGTGTCAAGAGGAGGCCGAGCTGCTGGTTCACGTGACCTCACCCATTGGCAGGATTCCTGCGGCAGGGACTGCCTCCTTCCTTGGCTCTGCTGCGCTGGCAAACCATCCTACATCCACAGTCTGACCTCCAGGGCCGACCAAACCACTCCTCCTATCCCAGTAATTTTGTTTTCCCAATAAAGAAAAAAATGAAATGTGGGGGAGGGGGGAGGAAGCAAACTGACTATATTTACAGTCACTTTTAGACTAAATTCCTATCCAGACCAGAAACTTAGGCAAGGATTTTTTTTTTTTTTTGGTTATTCTTTGCTTGGTTTGTTCAGATCTTGCCAACCCCCAGTCTTGTACTTGGAAAACAAGAACAGGCCATTTATGGGCTGTTGCCATTCCAATGAGTGATGTGAGCCTGCTCTGCTCCCTAAGGGCGTATCTCCTTCCTGACCCTTGATCTGAGGCAATCACAAAAAGCAATAAACATCACAAAACCTCACTTTCGATCAATGCATTCCGGCCAGAAGGAGATCAGGTTGTCCTTACAGAGTATCTATAATTAGATTGAGTTTAGAATTTGGATGGCTGCATTGAGTGGAAAAAAAAAATAGCATAGATTTAAATCACCGTCTCAACATTTCAGAAGGATCTAGAGGGAGGAGAAAGCCGCGAACAAAATCAGGACTGAAATCGAGGCATTTTGAACCAAGTTACCTTATCGCAACACTGTGCAGGAGCTAGCTGGGTAGTTGTCACGGACAAATGAGGGGCTTGGAGGCCACCATTTTTTCCTAACAAATTAAGCAACAACAGTGAAAAGGAATAAAGTATTGTGATACACATTAGGGATTCCCTTTCCCCTCTTCATCCCTTGATATATCATGAAGCTACAAGCGGAACTTACTCTTTTTTAAAATAATTTTATTGAGGTATAATTTCTGTACACAACTGCATCTAAATAAAGTGCACAACTCAACACGTTTTGAAAATGTATTTACCCATGACATTGCAACTGCAATCCAGGTCCGTTTCTGTCAATCCCAAAAGTTGCCCATGACCGTTCTCCCATCATCCTTTGCCCCTCAGAGGATCACTGGTCTGTTTCTGTCACCATGAATGAGTCTCTCTTTCCTAACATTTTATATCAATGGAAACATACATTATGTACTCTTTTGTTTCTGGTTCCTTTCACTCAGAATGATTATTTTGAGATTAATTCACGTCACTTGTGTGTCCACAGTTTGTTCCTTTTATTGAATAGGCATTCATTGAAATAATGAGGGGAGTGTTTCCATTTTTTTTGACTATTATGGATAAAGCTAGGTGTGGAATTTCTGGGTCATGCAGTAGATGCGTACTTAAATTTCTAAGAAACTGCCACGCTGTTCTGCAGAGCGGTTGTCTCACTTCAGACTCTCACGAGCTGTGTATGAGTCTTGTTTCACATACTCACCAACACTTGGTAGTGTCAGTTTTTTTGCCTACGTGCACACATATGTGATAAAATATGGGTAATGCAGATGTTCCCATTTTAATCATTTAAAAGAGATTTTATTTATTTATTTTGAGAGAGAGAAGGGAGGGAGGAAGAGAGGGAGAGAAACATTGATGTGAGAAGGAAACATCTACCTGTTGCCTCACGTGTACCCCGTTCGGGGACTGAACCCCCAGCCCAGGCGTGTACCCTGCCCAGGAATGGAACTAGCAACCTTTCGCTTTGTGGGACAATGCTCAACCACCTGAACCACACGGGTCAGGGCAACCATGTTTAAGTGTATGATTTAGTGGTATTAAGTACATTCACAATGTTGTGTAACCAACAACATCAGACTGTGTTTTCAAAACTTTCCATATCTTCTTAGGAGAATGTATTCCTAAGTCCTTCGCACATTTTTGCATCGGGTTCTTTTTGTTCAGTTCTAGAAGATCTTTGTATATTCTGGATACTAATCCCTTATCAGACATTTAATTTGCCAATATTTTCTCCCGTTCTTGTTGTCTTTTTATTTTCTTGATAGATTCCTTTGACGCAGACATTTTTTAAAATTTTGATGAAGTCCAATTTATCTTTTTTCTTTTGTTGCTTGTGTCCTATTTAAGAATTCATCCCCAAATCTACAGTCATGAAGCTTTCTAAGGGCTTTCTGGATTTAGTTAATACTTAGGTCGTCAACCCATTTTACATTACCTTTCGTGTAAGGCGTGAGGCAGGGGTCCAATTTTATTCTTTTTTTTTTTTTTAAGATTTTATTTATTTATTTTTAGAGAGAGGAGAAGGGAGGGAGAAAGAGCAATGTATGGTTGCCTCTCACATGGCCCTCACTGGGGACCTGGCCTGCAACCCAGGCATGTGCCCTGACTGGGAATTGAACCAGGACCCTTTGGTTCCCAGCCCGCGCTCAATCCACTGAGCTACATCAGCCGGGCCAATTTTATTCTTTTGCACATGGAAATCCAGTTGTCCACAGCCCCTTTGTTTAAAAGAGCATTCTTTCCCCATTGAATATACCTGACACCCTCATTGAAAACCAAACAGCCAAGGACGTATGGGCTTAATTGTGGACTCTCATTTCTATTCCATTGGTTGGTCTGTCTGTCTCTATGCTAGTATCCCAGTTTTGACCACTGTAGATCTGTAGTAAGTTCTGATCTTGAGAAATGCGAGTCCCCAATTTTGTCTCTCTTTTCTCAAGATTGTTTTGGCTACTTAGGTCCCCTCGCAATGCTATATAAATTTGATAACCAGTTTTTCCATTTCTGCAAAAAGAAAAAAAAGGCTATTAGAGTTTTGATAGGGATTGCTCGAACCTGCAGCTCTCTCTGGGGAGGACTGACATTTTAACAACCAAAGGTGGGGCAACAGTAGATTTACAGTTGTTTGTATGGAAAAATAATAATATAAGAATAAACTGTTTTGCGTACTCACAACTGTAAACCTACTTTTGCCCCCCGTATTGTCCCTACCCACAAATACAGGATAGTTTTCCATTTATTCAGATATCTTTAATTTCTTTCAGCAAGGTTTTGTAGTTTTCGGGGTACAAGTCTTCTCCTTTGCTAAATTTATTCCTAGGTATTTTATTCTTTCAGGTACTAGTGTAGAGGACACTGCCTTCGTTATTTCCTTTCCAGAATGTTAGCTGCTGTTCAGGAACCACTGATTTTTGTGTGTTGATTTTGTACCCTGCACATTTGCTGAATTCACGTATTAACTTTGGTAGCTTTCTTGTAATTCTTTGGTATTCTATAGAGGTGGTCCCCAACTTACGACAGTTCGCTTCTCATCTTTTTGACTGTATGCTGGTGCGAAAGTGATACACATTCAGGAGAAACTGTAGTTTAGATTTTGGATTTGATCCTTTTTGGGACTAGTGACATACCCTGCGATACTCCCGCATGATGCCAGGCAGCGCAGCCAGCCGCGCAATGACAAGGGAAAACCACTGATACTCTAGAGTAGTATCGACTGCATTTTCAACTTACGATGTTTTCAACTTATGATGGGTTTCTTACAATGTAAACCCACCATAAGTCAAGGAGAATAATTTATTTGTTAAGCATATGATATAATAATTTTTTCTAATCTTCAGCTATTAATTTTCCTAACCTGTTTTTCAAAGAGCACAAGTTTCTAAAGTTCAGTTAATAAATTTCTTTTCTTTTATGGTTGCTGTATTTTGTATTGTAACTTATCTTTGCTTACCCATAGGTGGCAAACATTTTCTCCTGTTTTCTTTTAGAAGTTTCAGCTTTACATTAGATTCATTTTTTCAAGTTAATTTTTAGGTGTTACGTGAGGTAAAGGTTTAGATCTACTTTATTCCCAGGGGGATATTTT
>PVJI01010207.1:0-61511 GCA_004026765.1 Micronycteris hirsuta
AAAAAAAATCATAAATTCCATCTTCACTGATATGTTCCCTAAAGCAAGGGACATAAATGAAAGAGTAAACAAATGTGACCTCATCAAATTAAAAAGCTTCTGCGTGGCTAAAGAAAACAGCATTAAAATGTAAAGACAACCAACCGTATGGGAAAACATATTTGCCAATGATACCTTGGACAAGGGTTTGATCTCCAAAATATATAAAGAACTCACATGACTCCAGTCCAGGAAGACAAAAAAAAAAACAATTACAAAATGGGCAAAAGATCTGAACAGACACCTCCCCAACGAGGACATACAGAGGGCCCAGAGACATATGAAAAGATGCTCAGCATCGCTAGCCATCAGAGAGATGCAAATTAAAACCACAGTGAGATACCACCTCACACCTGTCAGAATGGCCATCATAAACAAATCAACAAACAAGGGTTGGAGAGGATGCAGAGAAAAGGGAACCCTAGTGCACTGTTGGTGGGAATACAGACTGGTGAAGCCATTGTGGAAAACAGTATGGAATTTCCTCAAAAAACTAAAAATGGACCTGCATTTTGACCCAGCAATTCCATTGCTGGGATATATCCTAAGAGTCCTGAAACACCAATCCAAAAGAATCTATGTACCCCAATGTTCATAGCAGCACAATTTACAATAGCCAAGTGCTAGAAACAACCTAAGTGCTCATCAGTAAATGAATGAATCAAGAAACTATGGTACATTTACATGATGGAATTCCACGCAGCAGAGAGAAAGAAGGAGCGTATACCCTTTGTGACAGCATGGATGGAACTGGAGAGCATTGTGCTAAGTGAAATAAGCCAGGTGGTGAGGGACAAATACCATATGATCTCATCTTTAACTGAAACATAAGCAACAAAAGAAAAATAGCAAACAAAATATAACCAGAGACATTGAAATTAAGAACAATCTAACAATAACCGGGGGTGTGAGGGAGGGGACAATGGGGAGAAGGGTTCTCAGGAACTACTATGAAGGACAATGGACAAAACCAAGGGGGAGGGAGGTGGGGTTGAGGGGGAGTGAAGGAGGGAATGCAGACAACTGTAATTGAACAACGATAAAATAATTTTTTAAAAAGCATAAGTTCAACATTACACTTGATGGTGAAAGATTAAATGAATGGTATCCCTATGGAGATAAGGCAAGGATATCTGCTCTTATCTGAGAAGCACCAGTCTTATTCAGTATAGTGATGGGAGTCATAGCTAGTGCTGTAAGTCAAGAAAAGGAAATAAAAGCTATACAGATTGGGAAGGAAGTAATACAACTGTTTCCATATTCAGATGTAAAAAGGGAAAAACTTATTTTTTTGCTTTCTTTGTAGGGAAAAACCTAGTTCTTTCCTACTGTGTGTTTCTGTGTCCTATGAATCTCCTTTACTACTCACACAGAGCACTTCGCTTCTGATGCTTCTGATCATCAGATATGTGTGGGTTTTTTCCATAACAATAAGCAAGTCTGATGCTAACTGGGTGTTCTACAATTTAGCGTAATTCTGACACTCTGGAAATAGTGTCAGATCTCATAGGTCTCAGTTCCATAAGACTGTCCCCCGCCCCGACTTCAGATACCAGGTGCAAACTCAAGTTATCACCTGAGCTTCTGGTCAACTAGCTACAGATCAGCAGTTCCTATGACTTCCTCCTCGGTTTGGTTAATTTGCGAGAGGGGCTCATAGAACTGAGTGAAATACCAGTTTATTGAAGAATAGGATAAAGAACACAGAAGAACAACCGGATGAAGAGGTACTTGAGCTTGAGGTCTAGGAGGGTCCTGAGTGCAGGAACTTCTGTCCGCATGGAGCAAGGGTGTGTCACCCTCCCAGTGGGTGCATTTGCCAGCCTGGAAACTTTGAGTGCCATACTTTCGGGATTTTATGGAGGCTTCATCATGTAGGCATGACCAATCATTAACTCCATTTTTAGCCCCTCTCCCTCAAGAGAATGGCATATGGGGTTGAAGATTCCAAGTTTCTGATCATGGCTTGGTTTCTCAGGTGGGAAGCCTCCTCCAGGAGCCTACCCAGAGTCAACCGCATTAGATCAAAAGACACTCTTATCACCTGGCAAGTCACAAGGGTTTCTGGAGCTCTGTGCCAGACCTGGAGTCAAAGACCAATATATATATTTTCTATTATCTCACAAGATTGTGTAATTGTTTATGTAGAAAATTTCAAGATATTTCCAGAAAAGTCCTAGAATGAAGAAATAAGTTCAACAAGCGCCCAGGACACAAAATAAGCATACAAAAATCAATTGTATTTTTATATACCAGCAGTGAACAAAGGGTACCAAAATTTAAAATATACTATTTACAATTGCTCATAAAAATTTAAATATTTTGGTGCCAATTTAACAAAACACATGCAGCACTTATAGGCTGAAAGCTACTAAACATTGATAAAAGACAATCTAAAGAAATGTAAAAGATGTACCATATTAATGGATTGAAAGACTCTTTACCTTTATGGCTGTGGACTCAGAGGGAAAGAGGAGGCAGCAGCCCGCTCTGAAGTCCTTAGGCATGTCCCATTGCCAGGGACAGTCTGAAGCTAGGGCCGAAAACATTAATAAATGGCTGCCATCCACAGAAATGCCTTTCATCTGATGCTCAACCTCAGTGAAGGGGAATCTGGCTTGTTGGGGCCTCCGTGTCTGACTCTTCTCACTGCACACGCACCTGATCCCCAGGATGTCAGCAGGCTCTGCTTGGCTGTTGGGCAGGCAGGATGCACACAGACCCTGCACTGCCATAGGGTAGAGAGGAACCAGGAGAGAAGGGCTGGCTGTCAAAGGGGCCAGTCCACTCGCTTCTGTACTCTAAGGGCTGAAGTGCTGGGGTTCCTGCAGTATCTCTGTGGTGCCGCCGGTGATGGAAGACTCCTCTCTCTATATGCAATTTTTCAAAATATGAAAATAATTTCACAGTGAAACCATTAGCCCACCACAGGCAATCTCAGCTATAATTTATAGCTCCCTTCTGCCACACTGTAATTTTTGTTTTGTATTCACTAGGATACAATTATTTTTTTAGAAAGAGAAATCTCAAGGAGTCGCAGTTCTGACGACTGCTATTAACCACCATGTCGCTCATAGATATTACTAAGGCTGCAATTCTGAAAAGTAAATTAATTTCCCGTGTATGGGGAGTATCTGAATAATGTTCAGATTCCTCTCTGGAGGAGGCGGATTGACTCTGGGAAGAAGCTGCTGCCTATGTGACAACATGAAGGTTACCACCACCTTCTCTGGCTTTATTTTGCCCACTTTTTCCCTCCCTTGAATTTGAAAAGAAGAAAACTGACTGGTGTTCTTGGGTACATGAAAGGGGCTATTGCTTTAGAAAGCTTCGTATGCTTTCTAACACACACACACATACACACAATTTTTCTAGCATTTTTGTAGACAGCCTGCTTTCATCTCTCTCAGCAATTTCAGTACCTTTAAGGTTACATGGAAGACTTTCCTCTTTACCCTGAAACTCTTTTTATAACAGTTTTAGTGATACAGAATACGTGAGTGCTTTGTTTGGGTTAAAGAAAGAGTGCTTCTTATGGGAAAATTGTAAATGGCTTTTCTAGATCAAGGATGAATAGAATAGGGGGTAACCCTGGGGACCTTGGGAACTGGGGAGTGATGGCAATGCCTGTGATGATGGCACCTCCACACCTGGGACACCTGCTGGCGTCAGGCATGGTACTAAACACGTGCAGGCAGCCTTTCACTTAGCCTTTCACTGGTGGCCCCATCTTATGGTTGAGGAATCTGAGGCACAGCAGGTTTGTGTAACTTGCCCGGGATAATGCTGCAGGTGTCAGGCTCTCTTGTAAACCAGGTGTGCCTGACCCACAGCCTGGGTTTTAAGCGCTATCTCCTGCCTCCCCTCCTGTAGTGCCTGGGGTGCTGTGGTGTTGACTTGGTCCCAGAACAGCCTCCTGTGGGTAGCATTAGATACCAGAAGAGTATCCAGAACAGACTCAATGGCAAGGCACCGTTTGCTGGTGTTTATTGTGAAGGGGTTTGAGCCCTAGTGCATTGATCAGACCCACTCTTGTGTGTATAATTGAATCCTCTAAGAAGAAGCTGGAGTTGGCCACCCTTCAGATCCAGGGTGGCTCAGGCCGGCTGCTCTACTGGTTATTTACGGTCAGGGTTACACTGGTTATACCCTAGGGCTGTGTTGTTGTCCAGAAATGGCCACTCACTGGAAACATGAAGACAGCGCTGCAGGTTCTTCTGTCTTCTGTTGTCTCTTATCTGAAGGGCTTCTGGGGTCTCCCCTGGGGTCATCCAGCTGCTCATGGAAGGAGATGGCCTGATTCCGATCCCCGGGTTCTGCAGCCTGCTCCATGGGGCACTACACTCTGTACCCTCGAGAACCAGAATGTCAGTCCCCACTGACCACTGACCATGACTTGAGACCCACAAGTCCCTGTTGTGGAGAACCTTTATGTTCCTGGCATTTTGATTTGGTGTGACCTTTGAGAAAGGGGGAAAGGAACAGCAAAGGTTTGTTATCTCTGCACTGTCTGGTTGAGAAAACGTGGGCTCTATGGTCTGCATGTGTGGGTTCGGGGTGGCTCCCTGCTCTTTACACAGACTTTTTGACACTGACAATAACAAAGCACCCTCATTTCTTTCCATATCTGAAATATTTTTGTGTTTAAAAATGCCATTGTCCTGGATCCATCGTGACTGGTGAGGATCCTCTCTTCTAGTCTGTGGTGGTTGGACTGATGGACTGTTGAGGGCTGGGAGGATGAAAGGCATTTGGAAGGCGCAGAAGTTGTTTGTTGGGAGTTCTGCAGGATCGAAAGAGCACTTTGAGAACTCTTCCTTGGGGCCATTTTACATAGTTAATCACAATTAAGGCTATAATTAAAGAAGCATTTCTCTATATCCTGTACACACACACACACACACACACACGATGTATGACAGCTAAAACATGGTGATGTAACATATCGAGCCTGACCTTTCAATGCAGGGCTGCGTGCAAACCAGCTTGTGCCCTAGGAAGTCCGGGGTGAAGGCAGAGGCCCAGCCACAGAGCTCCTCTTCTTTCTCTCGTTGGACAGATGTCACTCAGAGGAGACTGATGCAGTGATGCTGCAGCAGGACACAGGCGAAGCAATTATCTTTTTAGTTGGTCACCGGCCTCCTTTGGGAGGAGAGACCGGAGGGAGCACAGGGAAGGCGGCGCGCGGCCTCCCCCTGCGGCTGTGGGTGCAGTAGCTGCGCTGGTGATTAATCGCTGTGTCACTTCCCATGAACGTTGCTGTAAGCAGCCGTGTTCAAAATTGAGTGGGAATGAAATGAAACAACCCAAAATAAACGTTTCCTCTCTTTCTTACGAGTTGCTGGGATCCAGAAATAGCTTTTCAAATCTATAATTTTAAACAGCATCATTCACAGCAGCTCAGAGCCTCGGCTTCGTCCTCACGTGGATGTTGTGGGCATACACATCACTGTTGTTTTTAAAGACCATGAAAAATTTGAGCTCAGTGACTTTGAGGTTTTTTCTGGAACTGAAATAAAAATTGTGTTTACAGAGAAAAATATAGCCTTTACATGTATTTTTAAAGAAAAATAGCCCAGTGGAGGAAAAAGATGGGAAGACTCTCGCGCCCGTTCGGAAGGTAACCTGGAGCAGTGAGGACATCTGGCAGGCAGTCGCTGCGGGCCAGCGGCAGGCTTGCAGCCCTAGGAGCTGTGTCCGGGACAGCTGCCAGGGCATAGCAGCCAGAGGACAGCCTGGACCTCATGGCCTTCAGTGCAGCAGCTGGGAGCCGAGAGCATAAATAAGAGGGTGACCACAGCGTGGCCAGCAGGGTTGCCGTACGGTCTGTGTCCTCTCAGAGCACAGTCTCGAGCCCTTCTCTCTGCTGCCCCTGCTGGAGCCAGGCTGCCCACTTTGGGGTGGTTGCTGGCCATCAGAGGATCACCTCTGGCTGCGTCTCTGGGCGAGAGAAGGACCTTTTGAGTCATGTATTTCCCTGGAGAAGCCAAAGAACACATCTTCTGGATGAAAAGCTGGCAGGAACCTCAGCTCAGGGCTTGGGAACTGTCTTTGTCTTGGGCCAGGGGGAGGGAGGGAGAGAGTGTGGGTGCTGCCTGCCTTCTGCCCACTCATTGGTTTCTTTCTGAGTCCATAATAAACAACACAAAACAAAACAAACCAGTGGAAGTGGGTCTGATAGCAGGGTGGGCCCCTGTTTTATGTGCCTCATCTACTTGTGGCTTAACCGCGCAGTGCTCCCACCCAGTTACTGTTATCAGAACATCGAGTAACAAGCAAACATTCCCAGGAGCAGCGGTGGGAAGGTGTGTGGAGGGATGGGTACAGAGCTGTTGAGAGGTGGCGAAGTTCAGCCTGTCATTCTGCTTTCAGCCTTCCCTGCCCTCCTCGAGGCGTGAGTCCTGCCACAGCACTGTTTTAAAACAGTTTTATAATTGCTCAGGGATGGTGAGGCCAGCAGATCAGCAGATGACTGCAATTGAAAAGATAACTTGCTATCATGGTTCCTAAGAGGAGGGGCATGCCCCGGTGCCTCATAGGGCCAGACCAAAACCTCCTCACAAGGGCTGTCAGGAGGCAGAGGGAACAAGGGCACCCACAGACAAAAGCCTTTATTGTGGTTTCAACGGGAAGGAATGGGTGAGGCAGGGTCAGCAGGCTAAGTACAGTTAGGACCGCCTAGTTTGAATAACTTTGGAAGTTCTGTTGCATGGGGGCTGGCTCTAGTTGTCTGCTACCCAGACCTGGGGAGGTTCGGGCAGTGGACAGTGGCCCAGAGTGGAAGAGCTGGGCAAACGCATTGGCTGGGGATGTGGGCTCTGCATTGGTGAGTTTGCCTTGGAAGACGTGCTCACAGAGGAGTCATTTGTTCTCTCTAGGAAAGGCTGGCCCAGGGGGGGCAGTCCCTTCATTGTCAGCAAGTGCCCAGATGTCAACACGTCGAAACCTGTGGTTAATACAGGTGCACACACACCAGCGTGAAGGGAAAAGTGCTCCCGCATGGGAGGGACAACATGAGATGCTTGGACATTCTGAAGAGATGCAGCTTTCTGCTTAGACTGGTTTGGTTTTGGTTTTGAAGAGTGTGTTGAGGAGGAAGAAGGTTTCAGTGGAGAGAGAAGAATTGGGTGAGCCACCAAAAGTGACGTGCGGCAGGTGGGGAGAGCAGGTGGGGAGAGTTCTACAAATGCAGAACTCTGCCTGGACCGAGGCCCAGAATGGGACGGTGTCTAAGGGGGCTCAGCAGGAAAAACGCATCAACAAAAGGTCCCTTTCACCAACCCAAGGCCAACAGGAGTCCACGGTCTGTGGTGCGGTGAAAGGAGAAACTTTATTCAGGTGAACAGTTTGCAAACTGGGGCAATGCAGCCTCAGGTAGAAACTGAAAGTGTACTCCCTGGACACAAAGGGAAGGCTGCTTTAAAAAAAAAGATTTTGTTTATTTATTTTTAGAGAGAAGGGAAGGGAGTGAGAAAGAGAGGGAGAGAAACATCAGTGTGTGGTTACCGCTTGCATTCCCCCGACTGGTGAGTTGGCCTGCAGCACAGGCATGTGCCCTGACTGGGAACAAACCAGCGTCCCTTTAGTTCACAGGCTGGCACTCAATCCACTGAGCCAAACGAGGGCTAAGGCCACTTTTTATAGAGAAAGTTCTTGTCCTGGTTTCTGATTGCCCATTTTTATGCAAATGAGGAATCCAATTTTTCACTCTCTGATTGGTTGGAATAGCACATTCTCATTGGTTGTTATGGAGCTGCTCTGATTGGTCAGTAAGTAAAGCCCTGGCTGATGTTCTTCAGTGGACTGAGTGCCAGCCTGCGAACTAAAAGGTCACTGGTTCGATTCCCAGTTAGGGCACATGTCTGGGTTGCAGGCAAGGTCCCCAGTTGGGGGTGTGCGAGAGGCAACTGATTGATATATCTCTCTCACATTGATGTTTCTCTCCCTCTCTTTCTCCCTCCCTTCCTCTCTCTAATAATTAAAAAAAATAAATTCAAATGAAGATACAGGTGTTCAGTTTTGTATGCCCCAGCCCATTCGTCAAAGATGATACCAAGAACCTCTTTATAAACGTGCTTGGACGGTAGCAACACAGTGCAGGGGGCTTGGCAGCCCAGTCTATGGCTTTTCTGTGAGACATAGTTTGCATGAGAAGCCTCTTTATAAGCCATGGCTCCCAGTGTGTTATGCTTTTGAGCCCAGTTAGCCACAAGGAACACTTGGTAGGTATATTCCTTCTGGAGTTCAGTCAATTGTTGGGACACTCAGGTATCGCCAAAGTTGGCTCCTGATGCACCTGGGTGTCACTCTGTAGGGGCTGGACAGAGCCAATAGCCCTCTGGGATTTCTCCTAGTGAATTCATAGACTCACAGTCACAGAACTTAATCAACAAGTTAGGATGCTGGTATAAATTTATTCTGGATGAAAAAATAGATCCACTGTGGCAGGGGTTAAAACTCAGAGCCTCCTAGGCCTGAAGGTAATGCCAGTGAGTACAGTGAGTGACAGAGCTCTGGGGACTGCAGGGGATAGCCAGGGCCCAGCTGGAGGGCTGGAGGCCTCTGCGCTCCAGAGGGTCACATCATAGCAATGGGTTCAGAGCTCAGATCCTCTCAGTTTTCAGACAGGGTAGAAATTCAGATCTTGTGAAATTTCCCGAGTTTTGTGAAGTCACCTTGTATCTTGGTGGAATCTTAGCTAAACTTTCTCTTCCTTATGGGCATGTTGGAAGGCACCAGGCAGGACTGCCATATGGACCCTTGGTGGCATCTTTCTGTTCTGTACCTGTCACCCCAATTGAGCTGTGATGGTCAAAGAGGAAATGGGATGATTACAAGGTATGCCTAAACTGGGAAATTGAGGCACACTAGCACAGGGGTCAGATCCAGCATCCAAAATGATCCCTGAGGCCTTTTTAAAAATATGTTTTACTGATTATGCTATTACAGGTATCCCAGTTTTTTGCCCATTTCCCCCCTATACCCGGCACCCCCTACTCCTTCCAGCATTCCCCCTACCTTAGTTCATGTCCATGGGTCATACATACAAGTTCGTTGGCTACTCCACTTCCTATACTGTTCTTAACAACCCAGTCTATTCTTTATCTACCAATTTGTTCTTCTTAATCCCTGCACCTTTTTCCCCATTCTCCCCTTCCCTCTACCAATTAATAACCCTCCAGATGATTTCCATATTTATGATTATGTTTCTATTCTGCTTGTTTGCTTAGTTTGTTTTTTAGATTCAATTATCATAGTTGTGAATTTATTGCCATTTTAATGTTCATAGTTTTGATCTTTTTCTTAAGTAAGTCTCTTTAATGTTTCATATAATAATGGCTTGGTGATGATGAACTCCTTTAGCTTTACCTTGTCTGGGAAGGACTTTAGCTACCCTTCAATTCTAAATTAAAGCTTTGCTGGATAGAGTGATCCAGGTTGTAGGTCTTTGCTTTTCATCATTTTGAATACTTCTTGATAGTCCCTTTTAGCCTGCAAAGTTTCTTTTGAGAAATCAGCTGACAGTCTTATGGGAATTCCTTTGTAGGTAACTATCTGCTGTCTCTTGCTGCTTTTAAGATTCTCTCTTTATCTTTAACCTTTGACATTTTAATTATCGTGTGTCGTGGTGTGGTCCTCTTCGTGTCCATCTTGTTTGGGACTCTGTGCTTCCTGGACTTGCATGTCTATTTCCTTCACCAAATCAGGGAACTAGTCTTTCATTATTTTTTCAAATAAGTTTTCAATTTCTTGTTCTTTCTCTTCTCCTTCTGGCACCCGTATAATTCAAATGTTGGGGCATTCGAAGTTGTTCCAGAGGCTCCTTAGCCTATACTTGATCTTTTTGACTCTTTTTTTCTTCTTGCTTTGCTGATTTTTTTTTCTTCCTTATGTTCCAAATCATTGATTTGATTCTTGGCTTCATCCACTCCACTGTTGGTTCCCTCTAAATTTTTCCTTATTCCACATAGTGCAACCTTCATTTCTGCTTGGGTCTTTTTTATATTGTTGAAATACCCAGTGAGTTCCTTGAGCATCCTAATAACCAGTGTTTTGAACTTTGCATCTGATAGATTGCTTATCTACATTTCATTTAGTTCTTTCTCTTTTTTTTTTTTTTTTGAGGTTTGTTCTGTTCTCTCATTTGGGCCATATTTCTTTGTCTCCTCATTTTGGCAGCTTCCCTGTGCCTGTTTCTATATATTAGTTAGAGCTGCTTTGACTCCCTGTCTTAGCAGTGTGGCCTATTGTAGAAAGCATTCCAGTAAGTTGTATGGGGCAGAGCCTTAGGTAATCACCAGGGCCAGGCAACCCATGTGAACCAGGTTGATGGAGTCGCAGATTTGGTGTTGTTGCTCTGTGGTTCTGTGTGGAGGAGGGCTCAGAAAGGGACAGTGCTGCTGCCTGGCTTCTGGAGTTTTGTCCAGGAGGAAGCTGTCCCCCAGCTTGCCAGACAGTTCAGTTTTTCTCCGTATGCCACTGGTACTGTTCCAGTTGCTGTGCCATAGTCTGGAAAGAGTGAGTCTGTGTAAGTCCTGAGTCTATTGTGGGCCCTTTAAGAGGAGATGCCTGAGAATCTCATAATTTCCTCTGTTGCCCCAACCCCCCAACTTGTTTTCACAGACAGAAGTTATGAGGACTGATCTTTTTGGCACTGAAACCCTGGGCTGGGTGTTCTGGTGTGAGGCAGGGATCCTTCGCTCCCCAGGTATTCTTCCTGATTTTTCCACTGCACATGGGTGTGGGACCGTCTCCACATCACTGCCCCTCCTACCCATCTGGATGAATGTGACTTCTTTAACTCTTTAGTTGTTGGACTTCCATATAGCCGGATTTTCTGATGATTTTCCCCTGTGGTCTTGAGTGAGCTCCTCTGCCAGGCTTTATCTGCACGTCCTAGTGTGTGAAACTCATCCATTCTACACATTGAATGTCTGCTGTGTGTGGGCCCAGACTTGGACTGCATACTCAAAAGCAGAAAATTTGATGGATGTTGTGGAAAATTGTTATTATAATTAACTTTTCAACAAAACAAAACAAAACTAAATGGTGCTGTAATCAGTCTTTTCTTTTGCTCTCCCTGTGGTTAAAGGACCCTGAAATGGTCTTCTCGTAGTACATGGGAAATACAGGGATTGACAGGTGAATTGTCAATCAGGGCAGGTGGGGAGCATGCACAGGTCTCTCGTTCTCACATTGCCTGGTCTGGTTCTGTGTCCCAGGCTGTGATCTCTGACTGGGCCTGGCCTTCCTGACCCTGGTTTATCCAGTGCCTACTGTGGTGCCGGCATGAACGGAAATGTGAATGTCCCCCAGAGGAGTGAATAATGTGCAGCAATGTCTAATTTTAGTACAAAGTATTTTAGACAAACAGCCATAGAAAAATGTACACATAATCAAAGCATTTAAAAATGAAAGTCAAGTGCATGGGGACAAATGGAATTTGTAAAAGGACCTGACATTGTGATGACACCATTATTGGGGTTATGAGTTTTTAGATTGATTTTGCAGTGAGCCAGCAGAAGTTGAGAGGTTTCCTTCAGCTTTCCAGGCCTTGTTTGGTGCCATGCCCTGCTGTGTCAGCTGGGGTGGACAGAGGGCAGGCCTGGCAGCGTTCCTCAGACGACCATCTGCGGGGCATCAGGCTGCCTGGGAAGTCGTGCTCGTGGAAAGGAGTCTGTGCTCACGGTGCTCAGAGCAGCTGCCCTGCTCATGGTCATGGTGTCCTCATCACCTCCCACCTGCACTACAGGGCCGGGCATGAATTCTAGACACCTGAAGCACTAAAAAGATTATGGTATTCTTAAAAAATTACATATACAGATAGTTACTAAAGTATTCAATTATATTTAAGAAAGTGTTTATCAAGTATAAAAATTAAGACAAATTGCTGCTTCCTTCTCTCTTTGAGTGATGTATGGATGTCCTCACTTCACTGGTGTCTGAAGCACAAGTGTGCCTTGCCTTTTTGATAGTGTAGCACTGTGTACCTGTGTGTATATGCCTGTGTATGTGTGTGCATATGGGCATGTGTGTGCATGTGTGCATATATGCGTATGCATGTGTATGAAATGCTCTTGCAGAAATCAACAAAAGGGTCAGAGGCATTCGAAGACAGGACGCTGCTGCATCCAGGACTGTAGAGCATCTGCCTGTCTGGGAAAAAGGGCCGACCTCCCACAGGCTGAGGGGCGCTGTAAGATTGGTCCGTGGGTGTTGCCTGTGAGGACAGTCCCACACCATGTTATAAACTGCTCCAAGGAAGGTCTCAATTTACACTGGCACAATGGCTGAGACCAAAATGCAGCAGTGTTTGTGGAGCACAGGATTCAGGGTCAGATGTGGAGAGTACCTTCTCTGTGGGGAGCACCGGGGAGCCGTAAGTGGGCTGACAGCAACGGCCTGACTGTGGGTCTGACAGGAGCACCGGCATTAGTGTTGCCTCCTTGTAGAGAATGTCCTTTTGAAATATGTTCTAGGATGTTGCTCCAGTCCTATTAATTATGTCACAAACTTAGTAAAGCTGAATAATTAATGATCAAGGGACACTGGGAACCGTGAAATGCCATGTAAATGTTAAGGAGTAAAAATTACTCTGTGTATTAAATAGATATGCTGTTTTAAAAAAATTCCATGTGGAAAGGTGAATTTCCAGAGGAGCTGAAAAGCTTTCTGTTTCACTGTCTTCAGGAACTTTTTATATCTTATTGTCTTACCCACAGTTTCTGAGACTTTCGTATTCTGTATTCTGAGGTGTTAGAATGGCTTCAATACAAATGGCTGCTTGGTCCTTTTAGCTTTGGGAATGAAGTTGCCTATTGGCTTTGGGTAAAACCATGTCTACTCGATTCTCTCTAGCCGGTGGTAGATTGGACCCAAAGAGAAAGAAGAAGTCAAGATCATTGATTAACAAATGCAGAGCCTTCAGCTGATGCCTAACCTGGCCACACCTTGGCCCTGATCTTCACCAGCATGTGACATGGTCCTTGGGGCTTACTTTCTCAAGGTGAGTTAAGGCTCTGGCACTACTAGAAGTGAGAAGAGAGACTTCATTTTCTTTCATGATTTATTTCCTCACTGTGAGCATGAAAGAGGTTAATCTGGTCCTGAGGTTAAAAGTGGTGTCCACACCTTGGCAGTCTGCATATCTAGATGAATGGGATCTTCAGAGAATTTGAGGAGGTCTTTCTCCTGAGTTTCTAAGAGAAACAGACTCAAAGACTTCCAATTTCCTACCCCTGATAAGGGCTCTACTTTACAGTAAAGTTTTCAAAAAGAGGTCAAGGTGTGTGAGCACCTTGCTGGGAGCAGGGGAGGAGTCAGGCTGCAAGAGAACAGCAGTAATAGTGCTGTAAATTCACACTGAGCCTCAGTTTACACAGGCTTTCGTTCATGCCTCCTCACAGACCCAGGAGCTTGCCTGGGCAGTTATGGGTCATCTCATTCTAAAGATCAGAAAATTGGGATTTGCCAATTCTGCTTCCAACACAGAGCTCCTGAGACCCTTGGGATTTTCTGGGTGATAAGAGCATCTTTTGTTCCAATGAGGAGGGCTCCTGGATGAGGGCTGGTCACAAGAAAGATAAAGCCATGATTAGAAACTTGGAATTTTCAGTCCCCTACCCAATTCTGAGAGAGGGAGAGGAGCTGGAAATGGAATTAATGATGGATGGGTCATGCCTACATGATAAAGTCTCCATAAAACCCCAAACATACAGGGTTCAGAGAGCTTCCTTCAGGGTTGGTGAACATGTGGAGGTGTAGGGAGAGTGGAGCCCAGAGTGGGTGGGGAAGCTTCACACCCCTTCCCACATGCTTCACTCTGTGCCGCTCTTCCCTCTGGATGCTCATCTGTGTCCTTTATCTCATCCTGTTATAAATAAAGTGGACTTCTATAATAAATTGGACTTCATAAGAAGTAAAATGTGGCCTCCTACACATACAGCACCACAACTCAGCGATATAGATTGCCCTGCCCTGGCAAATACCTAAGGCTCTGCTTCCTACAATGTAACAGGTGCGCTGAGACAAAGAAATATGGACCAAATGAAAGAACAGATCAAAACTCCAAAAATAGAAAAAAAACTCCAAAAATAGAACTAAATGATGAAGAGATAGCTAACCTATCAGATGTAGAGCTCAAAACACTGGTAATGAGGATGCTCACAGAAATGGTTGAGTATGGTTGCAAAGTAGAGGAAAAAGTGAAGGCTATGCAAACTGAAATAAAGAAAAATATACAGGGAACGTACCAGTGAAGAGAAGGAAACTGGGACTCGAATCAATGGTTTGGAGCAGAAAGAAGACATAAACATTCAACCAGAACAGAATGAAGAAACAAGAATTCAAAAAAACCAGGAGAGGCTTGGGAACCTCTGGAACAACTTTAAATGTTCCAACATCAGAATCGTAGGGGTGCCATAAGAAGAAGAACAAGAGCAACAAATTGAAAACTTATTTGAAAATATAATGAAGGAGAATTTCCCTAATCTGGCAAAGTAAATAGACTTCCAGGAGGTCCAGGAAGCTCCGAGAGCCCCAAAGAAGCTGGGCCCAAGGAAGCACACACCAAGGCACATCATAATTACATTACCCAAGATTAAAGATAAGGAGCGAATATTAAAAGCAGCAAGAGAAAAGGAGAGTTTCCTACAAAGGAGTTCCCATAAGACTATCAGCTGATTTCTCAAAAGAAACCTTATAGGCAAGAAGGGGTTGAAATGAAGTATTTGAAGTCACGAAAGGCAAGGACCTACATCCAGGATTTCTTTATCCAGCAAAGCTATCATTTAGAATGGGAGGGCAGATAAAGTGCTTTCCACATGAGGTCAAGTTAAAGGAGTTCATCATCACCAACCTCTTATTATTTGAAATGTTAAAGGGACTTATCTAAGAAAAAGAAAAGATCAAAACTATGAACAGTAAAATGATAACAAACTCACAACTATCAACAACTGAACCTGTGACAAAAACAAAAACGAACTAAGAAAACAGCTAGAACAGGAACAGAATCACAGAAATGGAGATCACAGGGAGGGTTATCAGTGGGGAGGAGGCAGGTATAGGGTGGGGGAAAAGGCACAGGGAATAAGAAGCATAGATGGTAGGTACAAAATAGAGAGGGTAGGTTAAGAATAGTATAGGAAATGGAGAAGCCAAAGAACTTACATGTACAACCCATGGACATGAACTGAGGGAGGGGGAATGCTGGTAGGAGGGGGCTTTCAGGGCAGAGGGGGCTAAAAGGGAGGAAAGACTGGGACAACTGTAATAGCATAATCAATAAAATATACTTAAATTTAAAAAAAAATTAAAAACAAGATAGATGGGGATGTTAATAATAGTATAGGAAATGGAGAAGCCAAATAACTTATATGCATGAGCCAGGGACGTGAACTAAGGGGTGGCAGATTGCTGGAGAGAAGGGGGATACTGGGCAGAAGAGGGCAAGTTGGGAACAATTGGAACAACTGTAATAGCGTAATCAATAAAATATTGTTTTAAAAATTAAAAGAAAGAAGTAGAATGTGTTTGTGCTTCAAAGGAGAAGAAAATTAATAGACAGCCAAGAAAATTAATAGACAACCCATACAATTGGAGAAAATACTTATAAATTATATACTGGATAAGGTATTTGTATCTGTAACATGTGAAAATTATTGCAATTCGACAATGAGTAATAACCCAATTGAAATATGGACAAGATCTGAATAGATATTTTTTCAAAGAAGGTATACAGATGGCCAATAAACACATACAAAAAAGCTAAAAGTCATTATTCATCAGGGAAATGCAAATCAAAACAATAGGGATTTACCACTCACATCCACTCAGACAGCTAGAATAAAACGAGACAAGTACTAATAACACGCGTTACTGAGAATACGGTGAAGTGGAGCCTTTGCACATTGCTGACGGAATGTAAAATGGTCCATCCACTTTGGGAGACAGTTTTCAGTTCTTCAGATGTTAAACATGAAATTACTGTAACCCAGCAATTCCCCCCCTGGTTATATACACGAGAGAAATGAAAACGTGTATGCAAAAACTCGTACGTGAGTGTTCATAGCAGCATTTATAATACCCAAAATGTGGAAATAAGCCAAGTGTCCATCACCTAATAAATGGGCAAACAAATGTGTTGTATCTACACAATGGATTATTATTCGTCAGTGGAAGGAGTGAAGTGCTGGTATGTGCTGCAGCAGGGACGGACCTGGAAAACACTATGCTAGGTGAAAGAAGCTAAAAACAAGAATCATTATATTATATGATTCCACTGATATGAAATTTCCAAAAGAGTCTGGTTCAGTGAGACAGAAAGTGGATGGGTTGTCAGAGACCAGCGGGTAAAGGAGAGGATGCGGAGTGACTGCTAATGGGTGTAGGGTTTCTTTATGGGATGATGCAATGACGAACTCACAACTCTACAAATGTATTTATTTATGGAATGGAATTGGAATTGGAATTCCAATGGAATGGAATTGCTTTGAAAATTCATTTTCCAATCATTTGTTAATGTCATATGAAATGTAACTGTTATTTAAATATTGTCCTTTTATCCTGTATTCTCACTAAATTCACTCATTACATCTAATAGTTTTTTGTAGACTCTAGGATTTTCACATGTGCATACATAGCTTTACTTTTTCCTTGTCAATATTTACGACCGTTTTCCTTTCCTTGCCTTGTGGGCCTGGCTCAGACCTCCACTGCAACACGGAATGGCGGTGGTGAGAGTTGACCGCTTCTCTTTCCGATTTTAGAGGGACGTCATTCAGTATTTTCCCGTTAAGTGTGAATATGCACTGCAGGGTCTCGTGGGTGCCCTTTCTTACACCGAGGAAGTTTTCTTCTAGTTAGCTAAACATTTTTTACCGTAGATGTTGAATTTTGACTAAAGTTTTCCCTCTTTTATTTGTCTTATTTATGTAGTTGCTATGATTGGTCCAAATTTGGCTATTGTAAGCTCTTTTGTGTTGACTCCCATATCTTCTTTTTTCTTTTAATCCTTTTGCTCAACTCCTGCTAAGTCTGTTTTTTTTTCCCCATCTCAAACCATGAATAAACTTCCTTAGCTGTGGACAAGACTACTTTGTAATCGTAACATTTATAAGACTATTATTTTTACCTGTCTTCTTTTATTAATGATATGTCTGAAAACACCTAGCGAGTGCATGAAGGTTTGTTAACACTTTTTAATTGCTATGCTGTTTCCTATTGTTCTCACACCCGAGTTGAGCCACCTATTTCTCATGGGAAACTCAAGGCTGGTCCCTGTTTTTCCACAAATGGTATAGTGACTACACAGCCTGGATATTCTCATAAAGTAACGATTAAGGAAATTCTGTTAACACACCACGGTTCATTATTAGTCTGGCAAAAGATGGTCACGTAGATACTCTATAAGCTGGACTACGAAGGAGATCACACACAGGTATGGAGGGTAACACCTTACAGAGCAGTCATTTCCAGGGCGGAGGTGTCAAACGCCTGGCCTGTGTGTCCCCGCTGCCACTTTTCAGTCCTGTGCATAGCAGACACCAATGAGTGATCACAGTTCTTTTTCCCACTGAGCTCACTCTTATATCCTTCTGAAGTGCTCACTCTTTTTTTAGCACTTCCTTAATTTATGACCACAGAAGATGGTCCAGGGCCATCTATTTTTCCCTCTGCTTGCCCAGCCCCAGAATTTCTGGAGAATGACGGTTAGAACCAGAGGTCTGGGTGCTGGATGTGCTGGCTATGACTGGAGGGTCATTGTTCTCGTCCCTCTCCGAGGCCATGGCTGGGAAATGTATGTGTCTATCCATATATATAGTAAAATTTAAAAAAAATTGGTTTACACTGGTACACGTGACCCCAGTCCAGCAGCACAGGAGTTACGCCAGCATTTTTCCATTTCCGTATTTGTAACTTCTTTCTCTGACAGTGAGAAATCTGACTCTTAGTATTTACAGTACATTTTCTTTTTCTTTCTTGTTTTTTTCTTTGTTTCCAATATGTCTTTCAAAATAAAAAAAATAAAATTATAGTTGACATACAGTATTATTTAGTTTCAGGTGTGCAACATAGTGATTAAACATTTATATATAACTTACAAAGTGACCCCCCCATAAGTCTAGTGCCCCTCTGACACCACACATAGTAATTACAGTATCATTGACTGTATTCCCTATGCTGTGCTTTCATTTACATGCATACCATGGTCAAACAAGAAAACATGTTGTAGCCCCGTGGCTATTTTTATAACTAGCAATTTGTAAAAATAGTCACAAGGATATAATACATTTTCTTGTTTGACCGTAGTATGCATGTAAATTAGTTTCAGAATTGCAAATCTGTACCACTGTGAGAAAAATGGCACCAACTCGATGATACTGTGAGTGCATAGTTCTTCTTTTGTTTAGCCTAATCTAACCATTTCATGCTAAAATGTCTCTTGAAGCATTTCTTTAGCTGCATTCCTCTGTTTTTGATATGTTGTATTTTCATTTTTTTTTTAGTTTTATCTCTTTTTTAAAATTATATTTAATTGATTATGTTATTACCGTTGTCCTGTGTTTCCCATCCCCCAGCCCAGAAACTGCCACTCCCTCAGGCAACCCCCCCACCATTGTTCATGTCCATGGGTCACATGTATAAGTTCTTTGGCTACTTCAGTTCCTATACTGTACATTACATCCCCATGGCTGTTCTGTAACTGCCTTTTTATACTTCTTAATCCCCTGACCTCTGCACCCATTGCCCCACACTCCCCTCCCATCTGGCAGCCATTTTTTAGTCCTGGTAACATTTCATATAACAATGGCTTGGTGATGATGAACTCCTTTAGTTTTTTCTGGTCTGGGAAGCTCTTTATCTGCCCTTCTATTCTAAATGACAGATTTGCTGGGTTGAACAATCATGGCTGTAGGTCCCCTGCTTTTCATGACTTTGAATATTTGTTGCCAATCCCATCTAGCCTGCAAAGTTTCTCTTGAAAAATTAGCTGATAGTCTTATGGGGCCACCCCCGTAGGTAACTAACTTCTTTTCTCTTGCTGCTTTTAAGATTCTCTCTTTATTTTTAACCTTTGGCATTTTGATTACAATGTATCTTGGAGTAGGCTTCTTTGCATCCATCTAGTTTGGGATTCCCTGTGCTTTTTTGACTTGCATGTCTATTTCCTTCACCAAATCAGGGAAGTTTTCTTTCATCATTTTTTCAAACAGATTTCCAATTTCTTGCTCTTTCTCTTCTTCTGGCACCCCTCTGATGTGAATGTTGGACCTCTTGAAGTTGTCCCAGAGGCTGCTTACACTATCGCCCTTTTTTTGGATTCTTTTTTCTTGCTGTTGTTCTGATTGATTGTGTTTTGCTTTCTTATGTTCCAAATTATTGATTTGATTCTTGGCTTCATCCACTCTATTGTTGTTTCCCTGTAAATTGTTCTTTATTTCAATTAGTGTATCCTTCATTTCTGACTGGATCTTTTTTATCCTGCTGAGCTCCTCACTAAGTTCCTTGAGCATTCTTATAACCAGTGTTTTGAACTCTGCATCTGATAGATTGCTATCTTCATTTCATTTAGATCTTTTTCTGGAATTTTGATCTGTTCTTTCATTTGGGCCATGTTCTTTGTCTTCTTGTTTTGGCAGCCTCCCTGTGTTTGTTTCTATGTATTAGGTAGAGCTGCTTTGACTCTGTGTCTTGGTAGTGTGGCCTAATGTAGTAGGTCTCCATTAGGATCCAGTGGCACAACCTCCCCTATCACCCAGTCTAAATCCTTGAGGTGCACCCTTCCTGTGGGCTGAATACACCTCTTCTTATAGCTGAGCCTTGGTTGCTTTTGGCAGATCAACAGAAGGGATTTACCAGACTAGTCATCTGCAAGGATTGACTGTGACCACCAACCTCCCCACTCCGTGGAGGATCATCTGTGCAGGGGCAGGGTGGTGGTGCTCTGACTGGTCTGTAGCTGTCCACTGGGTGCTCTGACCCTGGGGTTTCCTGGGTGGTGCAGGCCAAGGTCAGCCCCCACCTGTGTTTTGTCCAGGGCCACCCTGCCTGAGCTATAAAGCAATCTGAGTTGGCTGCTACTTGTGCTGGGCCTGGAGATTCCCAGGTGAAGCCAAGCTGTCAAGCTAGGCTGGAATACTGCTAGTTCCATGCCTGGGACTTACTGAGGCCAGCCGTTGCTTATTTGAGAGGATTTAGGAAGTTGTGAAGCCTGAGCCAAGACAAGCTATATATAGAAAAGCAGCTTGGATGGTCCTGTATGTTAGGTGGGTTGGAGCCTCTGGGGATCTTCATGGTGGGTCAAGCAGTGTCAGCCAGGTTGATGGAGTCTCAGATATGGGACCAGCTTGCTAGCTTTGTTGGGGGGGGGGTTTAGAAAAGGGACAATGGCATCTGCTTGCCTTGATGCCAGACACTTCAGTTCCTCCCCTATGCCACTGGTGCCTTTCAAGCTGCTACCCCAGTGCTGGTGCTCAGAGGGAGTGAGTCTGAGAAGGTGAGTCCATGTGTGGGTTCTCTAAGAGGAACTGCTTAGGGCTCCAGAAGTTTCTTCCACTGACTAAATCCCCACTGGTTTTTGCAGCTAGAAATTGTGGGGACTTATCTTCCTGGCACTGGAACCCTGGGCCGGGGGACCTGGTATGAGGCTGGGACTCCTTGCTCCTGAAATATCCCTCCTGAATTTTTATTCACCACATGTGGGTGAGGGACCAGCCCATTCTGCGTCTGCGTCCCTCTTACCATTTTGAATGGATGTGGTTTCTTGAATTCCATAGTTGTCAGACTTCCATCCAACTCGATTTCTGATGCTTCTGAGTCGATGGCTGTTTTATGTTTTAGTTGTCATTTTGATGTGGCTGTGCGAAGAGGTGAGCCAGTTCTGCCTACACCACTGTCTCGACTGGAAGTCTTCATTTTCACTTTCATTCAGTTCAAAATATTTTAAAGTTTTCCTTGAGACATCTGCTTTGACTGCTTTGGTTATTTAGAAGTCATAGTTCAAGAGCATCCTTTACATGAATTCCATTCTTTTAAATGTATGGCCCAGTACACACACTTGCACAGAGGCACACATTGAGAAGAATGTGTAATCTGTTGTAGCTGGGAGGACTGTTCTGTAAATGCCTATAATGTTAAGTTGACTGATGGCGCTCCTTACTGATTTTCTGTGTACTTTATTCTGTCGGTGACGGAAAGAAGAGCATTGGCATTTCCAAAAATAATTATTTATTTGCCTCTTTTTTGAATTTTTTAGATGCATACACATGTAGGATTGTTATGACTTCATGAAGAATTGACTCTCATTATCCTGTAATTTTTTTCTAAAACCCTGAAACTATTCCTTGTCCTAAGCCTGTTTTGTTGTATTAATATAGGCGCTCCAGGTTTCTTTTGTTTAGCCTTTTCATAGTGCATCTTTCTTCATACTTTTATTTTAACCTACCTATATTTTTAAGTGGTTTTCTTGTAAAACAACCTATAGTTGAGTCTTGGCTTTTTAAATTTAATCAGAAAATCTCTAACTCTTTTTTTTAAAGATTTTATTTATTTATTTTTAGAGATGGGAAGGGAGGGAGAAAGAGAGAGAAACATCAATGTGTGGTTGCCTCTCACGTGGCCCCCACTGGGGGCCTGGCCTGCAACCCAGGCATGTGCCCTGACTGGGAATTGAACCTGCGACCCCTTGGCTCGAAGCCCATGCTCAATCCACTGAATTACGCCAGCCAAGGCAATTTGAAAATCTCAAACTCTTAAATGGTGTGTTTAGACCAATTGCATATAAAGTGATCATTGACACTTTTGGATTAAAATCCATATTTTAGCTGATTTTTAAATTCCCATTTTTTTACCTGCCTGCCCTTGTGTTATTGAACATTTTTTATTATTCCATTTTATCTCTTTTGTTGATTTGTTATTCATTCTTCTTTTAAAAAATATTTTAACTGTTGACCCAAGATTTACAGTGTAAATCTTAGTGAATCAGAGATTACCTTTGAATAATATTATACCGCTTTCATCAGGAACAACTATAAAGGACTCAAGGACAAAACCAAAGGAGGGTGGAATCAGGGGAGGGAGGTGGGGATGGCTGGGATGGGGGGAGTGGGGATAAATGCAGACAACTGTACTTGAACAACGATAAAACAATTATAAATAAATAAATAATATTATTACTGCTTTCGATATGGTATAAGGATTTTAAACACTGTATTCCCAATTCCTCCTTCTAGTCTTTTTTTTCTATTATTATTTTCATATAATTTACTTTTAAATGTACTACAAAAACACAGTACATTGCTACACTTCTTGTTTTACATAGTATCTAAGGAAAGTCGAATTTTATTTTACCTTCATTTATTTCATTTCCAACACAGGTAATTTCTTTTTATTCTTTTTCTTTTTCTTTGGTGCAAAATTGTATGAAAGTTTATTTATTTACTTTTAAGATATGAACCTTTTATTCTCAACTTTTTTATGTAAGTTTTATTTATTTTTTTAATTTATTTTTTAATTACTTTATTGTTGTTCAATTACAGTTGTCTGCATTTTCTCCCCTCCCCTTCCCCCCACCCCATCCAAACCCACCTCCCTCCCCTGCTTCCACCCTCCCCCTTGGTTTTGTCCATGTGTCCTTTATAGTAGTTCCTGAAAACCCTTCTCCTCACAGTCCCCTCCTCCCTCCCCTATGGCTATTGTCAGATTGTTCTTAATTTCAATGTCTCTGGTTATGCTTTTCTTGCTTTTTTCTTTTGTTGATTATGTTCCAGTTAAAGGTGAGATCATATGGTATTTGTCCGTCACCTCCTGCCTTGTTTCACTTAGCATAATGCTCTCCAGTTCCATCCGTGCTGTCACAAAGGGTAGGAGCTCCTTCTTTCTTTCTGCTGCATAGAATTCCATTGTGTAAATGTACTATGGTTTCTTGATCCACTCATTTACTGATGGGGACTTAGGTTGCTTCCAGCACTTAGCTATTGTAAATTGTGCTGCTATGAACATTGATTGGAGTGCATAGGTTCTTTTGGATTGGTGTTTCAGGGCTCTTAGGGTATAATTCCAGTAGTGGAATTGCTGGGTCAAAAGGCAGTTCCATTTTTAGTTTTCTGAGGAAGTTCCATACTGTTTTCCACAGTGGCTGCGCCAGTCTGCATTCCCACCAACAGTGCACTAGGGTTCCTCTTCTCTGCATCCTCTCCAACACTTGTTTGTTGATTTCTTTATGATGGCCGTTCTGACTGGTGTGAGGTGGTATCTCATTGTGGTTTTAATTTGCATCTCTCTGATGGCTAGCGATGCTGAGCATCTTTTCATATGTCTCTGGGCCCTCTGTATGTCCTCCTTCGAGAAGTGTCTGTTCAAATCTTTTGCTCATTTTTTTATTTTTTATTTTTTTGTCTTCCTGGAGTGGAATGTGAATTCTTTATATATTTTGGAGATCAAACCCTTGTCTGAGATGTCATTGGCAATTATGTTTTCCCATATGGTTGGTTGTCTTTTCATTTTAATGCTGTTTTCTTTAGCCATGCAGAAGTTTTTTATTTGATGAGGTCCCATTTTATTCTTTCCTTTATGTCCCTTGCTCTGGGGGACATATCAGCCAACACTGGTAATTTATTTGTGTATATCCAAGTTTCTAACTGATACCATATTTGTTCTGTGAAGAACTTTTAACATTTTTTTTTTTTTTGTAGAATAGGTCTGCTAGTGATAAACTCTCCCCATTTTTTGTTTTATGAGAAAGTCTTTATTCATTTTTTTGGAACGACATTGCCAATAGATACAGAATTCTGGGTTGATAGTTTATTTTTCTTGGCGCACACTGAAGATGTCATTCTATTGCCTTCTTGACTTTTTGATTCTCATGAGAGAACAGCCAGCACTTTTCTGGCTGTTTCCTTAATACTTATATATTCCTACTCTAGCTGCTTTTAAGATTTTCTTTTGTTTTCAAATTTGATTATACTGGCCTAGGTGTGGTTTTATGGTTTTGTGTGTTTGTGCTCTTTGTTGAGCCTCTGGGATGTGTGGGTTGAAGTTTTTAATCAAATATGGAAACATTTTTGCCATTATTTCTTTAAATGTTTTTTTCCTGCCCCATTCTTTCTTTCCTTTCCTTCTGGGCTTCTAATTATACAGATGTTAAACTACTTTGTATTGCCCTACATGTCACCGAACTGATTTTTTTTCCTATCCTTTTTCTCTGCGCTTCAGCTGAAATAATGTTCATGGATCCAGCTTCACATTCTCTGCTCCTTTGTGCAGTGTCCCATCTACGGAATAAGAGGCGCCTGTCCCCTCTGGAATTCAGGTCAGCAAGGCTTCCTGCAGTGTTTTACACTATTTACAAATCCATGGCACTGAAGTTCCTAGGCCACATAACAAGGAGCGGCTACATGGTCTACGTTTCTGTACGTTATTCCTGCATCTTTGTGTGGAACATAAAGTGTCACATGTATCGACGTTTCCTTTTTCTTCCTCTCCAGCTTTATGTTTTGGCCTGACTTAAACTTAATATAACTTATTTTTAAAGTGGTGTATTGCCACTCCTAGTAAAAATTAAAGTTTCTCTTGATTTTTAGGGAGATACTCCCCAAATGCCAACATCAGAGAAACAGAGGTCGCAGTTCTAGCTTTCGGTTTCAAGGGGAGAAACAAGGAGTAATGAATGGAAATTGCTGAATAAAGCCTGGAGCCCTGACCATGACCATGTGTGGGGCAGGCAGCACACAGGACAGGTCGGGGCTGTGCCCTCATCAAGCTGCGGTCTCACTGACCTGGACCTTTCTGATTTTCTTGACTTTCACCTACCTCCCTGTGCCCTCCGTGGTCCCTGTGTCCCCATCACAGCTCCATTGTCCCTTCACTTTCCTTTCTTTCCCTCTGTCCCTGATTGTGGCTGGGGGTGAGCCACTGAATCCGGCTGGAGGAGTTTCCTCGAAGAAGTGTTGCAGTAGGCAGAAAGGTTGTCCAGGTCCCAAAATAAGCCCAGGGAGAAGCTGGTGTTTTCTGTGACATCTTCTGGCTTTCTTGTTTTTCTCTAGTTCACTGACCCTGTTCCCTCTCCTTCAATTTACGAGGAAATAGTTTAATGAAGTTGGTTGTTACATGACGAAATTTATGCTAGTACCTCTCCCCTGTCACACACCCCACTTTTCTCAAACCAAGGGTATGAGACTGTGATGGTAGGTCCTGCCTCCTGTCCTGTTTCTGTTTGTTAAAGCCAGCAGTCCGACTTGCTAGGTCCTGGACGTACAAGGTGCTTGAGTCTGACGGGGACCCTGCTATGTGGAGCTTGCTGTGCCTTGCCTGGGGTTTTATGGGAGCAGGTCAGCAAGCAGACTGTGTTCCCTATCCCCTTCCTTCCCAATTGCCTCCATAGGCCTGGGGACAGGGAGGACCTGTCTGGCCCTCAGTGAGCCCCCCACCACCACCCTGCAGCACTCACATTCTCTTGCCCTGAATAAACCTGTTGGGTCCAGGAGCAGATGGGACCCATCTTCCCACTGGCTACTCTGCTGCTGGGCAGTGGAACAGTTACAGTCCCTCCTGGGTGGCCTGGGTGGCCTGATGGGACTCCCATTTCCCGCTTTTGGCCATGGGTGCTTATCCTGGAGTCTCTTACTAACCTTCTCCCATGGGAGCTGGGCATTCAAGGCCTGCTTCTCACTGCTGAGAGCTGGTCGTGCCCTGGGTGCTTCCTTGCTCAGTGCCACACCCACTGGGTCATACTCAGTGCACATAGTGTGACGCCTGGCTGGTACCCTCTGGGTTCTCACCCACTGACTGGTGCAGTGAGTGTTCCTGTGGTCATAGCAGTTACTCAGTGAATTTAGTCATTGCAGTTAGCTCCTAAGCTTTCTACCCCCATCCCACCGGTGACCACATTCCAGTGATTTTTCCTCCTACACGGAAACCTCCCACCCCGATCCTCTCACCTGCCTCCTCACAGCTCCCTCTCTCCACCCGCCCCCCCACACCCAGCCTGGCCCTTGTTGGATTTGTTCTCCACCTACCTGAAATGGAACCTCAATTGGAATTTCCACTTGCCTGCTAGGACCCTCTGGTGGCCTTCCAGTGTCTTTCATACCGGATAAAACTCAAGGCCCCTCCTGTGGCTTCGGAGTACCTCCCCTGCCCAGCCCTTGCCAGCCTCCACCCCGTGTCTCGTTTCTTCTGTCTCCCACCACGGGCTCTGAGCTCAGGCTCCTCCTTGCCTTGGCCTGTCTTACAGGCACCTCCCACCGCGCTTCCATCATTTACTTCTCACGCCCTTGCTTTCTTTCACCTGGTAGTTCACAGTCATCTTTTGAGATTACAGTTCAGGTTGTCATGTCCTCTAAGACAGCTTCCCTGAACCCCTCCTGGAATAAGGAGCCTTTTATAAGCTTCTTGAAACAGCAACCTGGGCCCCACTGGTCACTGACCCATTCCTCTTGGTTTGTGGTAAGTTCCTTGAACCTAGAAATTTTGGTCCTTACTTTGGCATCTCTTTATCTAGGAATGTTGGGCTCTCTGCATGTGGAGATTCCAACTGAATGAAATTACCTTGCGCAATTACACTACACTTGCAGCTTTGCTTTTAAACATTCTGATGATCTCTGAAGCAGAAGTTACACATTGTGAAGGAGGCCAAGATCTGGCCAGCTGAGGTCATTAGCAGAATCATTAGCAGTGGGATTTGCTACAAAATGAATTTCCCATCTTAGAAAATGACTAACAACTTTTAAAGAATGTCAATATTTGTGGTGTGCCAGCCAAAAGGAGTGTTCTGGGTCTGCCTCTTCTCTTATTGATTCCAGGCCAAATGGCCAGCTCAGCACCTAGGCTGGGTTCCTGGCCAGGAGGGGCCACAGCATTGTTGTGCTGCCTTTCAGCTGGATCCAGTCATTCTCTATGGCAATTTCTCTGTACCCGCCACCTGCAAGGATAACATTAAGGCAATAGCTCACATTTTCAGTTGCTTTACTGTGTTCCAGGCACTGGCCTAAGATCTTATGTGTAGTAACTAATTTAATGCCTCATTTTGACTCAATAAATTTCTCTCTTTGTTTTTAATTGATGTTTTTATATCAACTAGAACCATTCCTGGAACAACATAGGATCTCAAAAATACTTGTTGAATGAATGAATGATGGAGTGGTACTTTATAGCATGCAGGTACTCATCCAAGTCTTGTCCTTGTCAAAACATGGAGTTGAGGATAATTACGCTCCTTAGATATTCCTCACCAAATGAACTCTACGGTTAGTGCATGGGACTGTGGTTTTAACATAATATTGGTATCTTGTTATGCCAAAAAGTCTTACTTGCTCTTCTTATGTAAAACAGACTTTGTAGTTGAATCCTGCACTCTTGCTGACTTAATGGTCTTAGAGATACTATATCTGCATTTCCCATGAATCTTGCCTTGATATGGGGAGGTAGGGGGTTCTAATACTTGAAGGGGATGTAACCTATAAACAAATATCTTGCATTTCTAGAGAACTTGCCGATTAAATAAACATGTTTAGAAATAAAGAATAAATTTGCCATAGATCCCTATTTCCTTATTTATTTTTAAATATATTTTATTGATTATGCTATTACAGTTGTCGCCTTTTCCCCTCGTTATTTCCCTCCACCCTGCACACCCCTCCCACCCACATTCCCGCCTCCCTTAATTTATTTCCATGGGTCGTACATATAAGTTCTTTGGCTTCTACATTTCCTATACTATTCTTAACCTTCACTGTCTATTTTGTACCTACCATTTATGCTTCTTATTCCCTGTACCTTTTTCCCCATCCTATCCCCACCCTCCCCACTGATAACCATCCCTGTGATCTCCATTTCTGTCATTCTGTTCCTGTTCTAGTTGTTTGCTTAGTTTGTTTTTGTTTTTAGGTTCAGTTGTTGATAGTTGTGAGTTTGTTGTTATTTTACTGTTCATATTTTTGTTCTTCTTCTATTTCTTAGATAAGTCCCTTTAACATTTCAAATAATAGGTTGGTGATGACGAACTCCTTTAACTTGACCTCATCTGGTAAGCACTTTATCTGTCCTTCCATTCTAAATGATAGCTTTGCAGGGTAGAGAAATCTTGAATGTAGGTCCTTGCCTTTCATGACTTGGAATACTTTTTTAAATTTTTAAAAAATTATTTTATTGTTGTTCAATTACAGTTGTCTGCATTTCCCCCCACCACATCCCCCCTTGGAATACTTCTTTTGAGCCCCTTCTTGCCTATAAGATTTCTTTGGAGAAGTCAGCTGATAGTCTTATGGGAACTTCTTTGAAAGAAACTGTCCCCTTTTCTCTTGCTGCTTTTAAGATTCTCTCCTTATCTTTAATCTTGGGTGATGTAATTATGAAGTGCCTTGGTGTGTACTTGCTTGGGTCCAACTTCTTTGGGACTCTCTGAGCTTCCTGAATTTCCTGGTAGTCTATTTCCTTTGCCAGAATAAGGAAGCTCTCCTTCATTATTTTTTCAAGTAAGTTTTCAATTTCTTACTGTTCTTCTTCTGCCACCCCTATAATTCGGATGTTGGAACATTTAAAGTTGTTTCAGAGGTTCCCAAGCCTCTCCTCATTTTTTTGAATTCTTGTTTTTTCATTCTGTTCTGATTGAATATTTATGTCTTCCTTCTGCTCCAAACCATTGATTTGAGTCCCAGTTGTTGGTTCCCTGTACATTTTCCTTATTTCATTTTTTTATTTTTAAAGATTTTATTTTTTCAGTTTTAGAGAGAAGGGAGGGAGGGAGAAAGAGAGAGAGAAACAACAATGTGCAGTTGCCTCTCATGCGTCCCCCCCAGGGACCTGGCCTGCAACCCAGGCATGTGCCCTGATTGGGAATTGAACCAGTGACCTTTTGGTTTGCAGGCCCACACTCAATCCACTGAGTTACACCAGCCAGGGCTATTCACTTTTCATAGCCTTCACTTCTTGCTCTGTTTTGCAACCATACTCAAACCATACTCATACTATGGTTTTGCGACCATAGCCAACCATTTCTGTGAGCATCCTGATTACCAGTGTTTTGAACTCTATATCTGATAGATTGGCTATCTCAGCATCGCTTAGTTGTATTTTTTATGGAGCTTTGATCTGTTCTTTCACTTGGGTCATTTTTTTTTCTTGTCTCTGATGTGCCTGTTACATAGTAAGGGGTAGAGCCTTGGGTATTCTCCTGGGCGAGGCAACCCACATCACTGTGTTGTGGTGCTGTATGTAGGGGAGGGGCCCAAGATGGAGAATGCCACTTTCTCTGCTCTTGGCCGGCTTTCAGTCACTTCTTGCTACCCACAAGCAAATTGGGCTCTTCTGGTGCTGATTCCCAGGTGGGTAGTTTTTCTTACATTCTAGGACCCTGTGGTCTAGGACCCTGTGGAGCTCCAATGAATTCCCCTGTGAGGCTGGGAGTTTCTTCTGCCACTGCATCCCCTGAAGTTTTTTTTCAGTCAGAGGTTTTAAGGCTTTATTTCCCCACATTGGAATTCTGGGTTGCATTGTCTATCTTGTTCCCCAGTTGTTCCTCCCAGTTTATCCACACATGAATGTGGGACCACCGACTTCAGTCCTCCAGCCACCACCTTGCTGTGATACCTTTTCACCCCGGCTCCTGGTCTCCACCCCTCCTGCTGGTCTGGATAAATGTTTCTTTTTTAACTGCTTGGTTGTCAGACTTCCATACAGTTAAATTTTCTGTCAGTTTTGGTTGTTTTTCATTTTTAAATTTGTCGTTGCCCTTCTTTTGGTTGTGGGAGGAGGAACAGTGTATCTACCTATGTCTCTCTCTTGGCTAAAATCAGATCCCTATTTCCTAATTGATCTTCTGGGCCACTCTGAGTTTCTTATATCAGTCTTTGTTTTCCTCTTCCTCTCTTTCTCTGTCTCTCTCTCTCTTTTTTTCCTTCTTATTTTTTATTGTATTTTTCTACTACCATTTTGTCCCTTTATCCCTCCCTACCCCCTGCAATTACCACGCTGTTGTCCATGTCCACGAGTCCTTTTTCGTTTTTGCTCAATCCCTCCACCTCTTCACTCTCATCCTGCTCTCCATCTATGAGTCTGTCCCCATTTTCCTTATTAGTTCGGTTTGTTCATTAGATTCAACATATGCATGAAATCATATGGTATGTGTCTTTCCCTGACTGGCTTATTTCACTTAGCAGTGTCCATCCATATTGTCACAAAGGGCAAAACTTTCTTCTTTCTTTATGGACGAATAGTATTCCACTGTATAAATGTCCCATCGTTGTTTCATCCACTCATCTGCTGATGGACACTTGGGCTGCTTCCATACCTTGGCAATTGTAAGTAACGCTGCAGTGAACACGGGAGTGCTTATGTCCTTTTGAATTAGTGTTTTGGATTCCTTCAGATATAGTCCCAGAAGTGGGATAACTCGGTTGAAAGGTGGATCCATTTAATTTATTGAGGTGTCTCCATACTGCTTTCCATAGTGGCTGCATCAATCTGCATTCCCACCAAAAGTGGACAGGGGCTCCCCTTTCTCCACATCCTTTCCAGCACTTCTTGTTTTTTGATTTATTGATGACAGCCATTCTGACAGGTGTAAGATGATATCTCATTGTGATTTTAATTTGCATCTCTCTGATGATGAGTGATGTTGAGCATCTTTTCATATGTCTACTGGCCATCTCTATGTCGTCTTTGGAGAGGTGTCTATTCAGGTCCTTTGCCCATTTTTTAGTTGGGTTGTTTGTTTTTTTAGTGCTGAATTTTATAAATTCTTTATAAATTTTGGATATTTACCCTTTATCACATGTATTGGTGAATATGTTCTACCATTGTGTGGGTTGTCTTTTTATTTTGTTGATGATTCCTTTGCTGTGCAAAAAATTTTAGTTTGTAGTCCCGCTTGTTAAATTTTTCTTTTGTTTCCCTTGCTTGGGGAGATATATCTGATAAAATATTGTTATGAGCCATGTCTTGGAATTTGCTGCTTATGTTTTCTTCTAGGATTTTTATGGTTTCAGGTCTAACATTTAAGTCTTTAATTCATTTTGAATTTATTCTTGTGTGTAGTGTAAGAAAGTGGTCTAGTTTCATTATTCTGTACATATCTGTCCAATTTTCTCTACACCATTTATTGAATAAACTCTCTTTGGCTCATTGTATGTGTTTGCTTCCTCTGTCAAATATTAATTGACTATAAAGGTGTGGGTTTATTTCTGGGCTCTCTATTTTGTCCCTTTGATCTGTGTGTCTGTTTTTATGCCAGTACCATGCTGTTTTGATTACTATGGCCTCATAGTATAGTGTGATATTAGGTATTGTGATTCCTCCAACTTTGTTCTTTCTCAGGATTGCTGTTGCCATGCAGGGCCTTTTGTGGTTCCGTATAAATTTTTGAAATATTTGTTCTAGTTCTGTGAAATATGTCATTGGAATCTTGATAGGAATTGCTTTGACTCCATAGATTGCTTTGGGTATATGGACGTTTTAATGATGTTAATTCTTCCTATCCATGAACGTGTATGTGCTTCCATTTATTTGTATCTCCTTCAGTTTCTTTCTTCAGTGTCTTACAACTTTCTGAGAACAGGTCTTTTACATCCTTGTTTAGTTTTATTCCTTGGTATTTTATCCTTTCTGCAGCAATTGTGAACGAGATTATTTTCTTAATTTCTCTTTCTGTTAGTTTGATATTGGCATAAAAATGCAACTGATTTCTGGATATTAATTTTGTATCCTGGTACTTTGCTGAATTCATTTATCAGTTGTAATAGTTTCTTGGTGGAATCTTTGGGGTTCTCTATTTATAGTATTGTGTCATCTGCAAATAAAGACAGTTTTACTTCTTCCTTTATAATTTGGATGCCTTTTGTGCCTTCTTCTTGTCCAGTTGTTGTCACTAGGACTTCCAGTACTATGCTGAGTGAGAGAGGTGAAAGCAGATCTTAAGGGGAACACTTGTAGCTTTGCCCTTTGAATGTGATGCTGACAATGGGTTTGTCCTATATGGCCTTTATTATGTTTAAGTATGTTCAGATTTTCTTAAGATTATACCTCCTGGACTGTAGCCCACTCTGGACACAGGTGCTCTCTCAGGTCCCCTTTGAGCAGACATGAATGTGTGACAGGGACGAGGACCACTGGGTGCTCCCCTCCATCTGGCAGATGGAGGCTCTTCCTAAGCAGGGCCCATGTCGGTGTTAAGTGAAATCACGGGCCAGCGTTGCAAAGAACTCGCACCGAATCTCTGCTAGGGGAGAGTCTGACGATTCTTAAGGCCCATTTATTATTTCCCACCCATTTCTACCACAGGGATTGGGTAGGGCTGCGTGTGCATGTGTGTGTGTGTGATTGGGGAGATTGATGGGGAATCATATAGACATCTTTTTAAATGATCAGATATGGATTTCTCTAGAGTCGTTTCACTGGTGTCCTAGCCCAGGACGTGGGTGATGGTACTATGGTGTAAGGGCACTGACATGCACATTGTTTATAACAAAAAGAGCATGGTATTTAGGACTAGAGAGCACTCGGTTTGAACCCTAGCTCTGCCCCAACTCATGTGAGACCTTGACTTAGGTATGTAACCTCAACTGAGGCTCAGTTTCCCTATCTATGAAGTGAGGCTGTGATTTCCTATTTCACAGTGTTGTTGTACGGACTAAGTGAGGCAATAAAGGCAGAAGACCTTTAATTATAGTAGTTGCTCAATGCAATTAGATTTCTTTTCATCCAAGTTTCATGTTTTGTCAGTTGCCCCGGCTTAGCAGTCTCAGGCATGTGGTTGGATAGAACTCTTTCCTCTTTATGTAGGATGAGATGCAATGCAACCTCTTTTGCACGTGCAGATTTCATTGAGGAAGCAAGGATACTCAGAAATTACAAGATTATTTCATAGATGGAAGAAGGTAAAAATAAGCCAAAATTGATTTTCATCATTAAGAAAATGAAGAGGGAAGCCACAGAATGGGCACAAATGTTTGCAATCCGTATATCTGACAATGTGGTGTTACCCAGATATGTGAAGAACACACTCGACCAAAATAAAATGAACAGGCCAATAGAATATGGACAAAAGATTTGAATAGACACTTAACAAAAGAAGATACATGAATGGTCAGTCAATAGACCCATGAAAAGATGGTCACAATCATTACTTATCAGGGAAATGAAAATTCAGACCGTGAGGCTATGCCATTGCATATCCAGTGGAATGATAAAATTAAAAGGACTGTAAAGACCAATTGTTGGCCAGCATGTGGGACAGGTAGAATTCTCATACACTGCTGGTGGGATTGTAAATTGCACAACTGCTTTGGAAAAGTATTAGAAAGCTAAAAACACATCTACCATACAACCCAGTTATTTCACTTGAGAGAAATGAAGACATATGTCTCTTCTAAGATTTTTACATGAGTTTTCATAACAGTTTTATTTGTCATTGCTTAAAACTGGAAACAACCAAAATGCTCATCAAAAAGTAAATGCATAAATGAAATGCGATATATGCATTGCACAGAGTGGAATCCTAGCCAGCAGTAAAAAGGAACAACTACAATTACATGCTACAATATAATGAATCTCAAAATAATATGCTGCTTGAAAGAAGCAGCATGAAACACATACTGTATAATCTTATTTACATAAAATGCAAACCAATCTATAGTGACAGAGCAGGGCACTTGTAAGGAGTACAGTGGGGGTGGAGGAAGCAGTGAGCTGCAAAACAGCAGACAGAGGCATTGTTTCAAAAGGTGTTAGAAATACTCTGTAGCTTGCTTGTGATGGTGTTCTCATGGGTACATGTAGTTGTCAAAACTCTTTAAAAGGTGCTCTTTGAATGGATGCAATATATTGTAAATAAATTATTCCTCAAGAATGTTGGTAAGGAAAAAAGATAAATTGTTTAAAGCAAGAATATTAATGAAGTTTATAACATGTAGAATACATATGTATCCTACAGTAGCACAGTGTATGGGACAGTCAAGTGGAGGTGTACGGTTGCATTGTTGTGAGGTCCTTACATTATCTGTGAAGTGGTATAATATTTGAGGGGAAAATGTGATAAGTTATAGATGCATATTTTAGCCCATAGAAAAATCTCTAAAAAAATAGAGTAGCATAGTTAAAAATCTAACACTGGAATACTACAGATTATTCAATTAATCAAAAGAAGGCAGGAGCACAGGGGAAAGGGAACAAAGAACAAATGGAACGAATGGAGAAAAATTGCAAGATAATCATTTTAAAGACAATCATATAGGTGCCTGCAGTTTAAACACTCAGATTTGCACATTTTTAGACACAATAAGTGAAGACAGCTAGATGCTTTCTGTAAGAAAACTACTTAAAATGTAAAGAGACATAGGTTATAAGTATGCAAAAAATTATACCTGTAAACACTAACCATGAAAGAGAGCTGGAGTGGACCTTAGAAAAAGGAATATTTCCAGAGATAAAGCAGAATCCTACATAATGATAAAGCAGTCTACTCCTTTAGAAGATATAACAATCTAAACGTGTATGAACTGAAGAAAATAGCCTCAAAACACATGAAGCAGAAATGGAAAGGACTAAAAGGAGAAATTAAGAAATTCAATATTATGGTTGTGGACATCAATGCTCTTGAGTAATTGATATAATAAATAGATAGAAAACCGATAATGATATGAAAGATATGAACATCACTAATGAACTTTACCTAAATGACATTTCTTGAACACTGTACCCAACAATAGCACATATCAACAGAACATTTATCAAAACAGACCATGTAAATTGAAAAGAATTGAAATCATACAAAGTGTGTTCTCTGGCTCTGACCAGTGTGACTCAGTTGGCTGGGCATCATCTCACAAAGCAAAAGGCTGCCAGTTCAATTCCCGGTCAGGGCAAGTGCCTGGGTTGCAGGTTTGGTCCCCAGATGGGGCGTGTCTGAGAGGCAACCGATCAATGTTTCTTTCCATCTCTTTCTCCCTTCTCCCCCTCTGTAAAACTAAATAAATTAAATCCTTTTTTTAAGTGTATTCTGTGATTAGAATGAAATAAATTAGAAATAAATAACAGGAAAATATTTGGAATAATCCCCAAATATTAGGAAACTAAACATCATACATAATTCACAGGTGGAAGAAGAAATTGCAAGAGAAATTAGAAAATATTTTGAGCAAAATGAAAATGAAGCACAACATATCAAAATCTGTTATATAGGGCTAATGCAGTGCTCAGAGGAAAATATATACCTTTAAGTGCTTATATTAGAAAAGAATACAGCCCTGGCTGGTGTAGCTCAGTGGACTGAGTGCGGGCTGTGAACCAAAGGGTCGCTGGTTCGATTCCCAGTCAGGGCACATGCCTAGGTTGCAGGCCAGGTCCCCAGTGGGGGCCACGTGAGAGGCAACCACAAACTGATGTTTCTCTCCCTCTCTTTCTCCCTCCCTTCCCTTCTGTCTAAAAATAAATAAGTAAAATCTTAAAAAAAAACAAAAAAAGAATACAGGTTCAAAGCCAGTGGTGTAAATTTCTACTTTAAGAAGCTAGAAAAAAGAACAAATTAAACCCAAAGTAAGCAGAAAGAATAATAAGAATAAGAGCAGAAATCAACAAAATAGAGAAAAAAATAATTAAGCCAAAAACGATTTTTTTCCTTTCAAAAGGCAGATAAAATTGATAGACCTTTAGCTAGATTGATCAAGAAAAAAAGGAGAGAGACACAAATTACCGTATCTAGAGTGAAAGATAGGGTGTCACTACGGATTCTACAGATGTTCAAAAAAGAGAATTAAATACGGGGGCTGGGGAGACATAAGTAGGTTTGCAGTTGTTTGGATGGAAAATAACACAGTAATTAATAAACAGTAGAAGAATACACTCTGTATTTTGCATGCACACAGCTGTAAACCCAGTTTTGCCCCACCCCACATCACTGTTGCCATTGATGTGTCAGTGTGATGTGCTACATTTGATGGCGTAAATGAAACAGATACATTTCTTGAAAGGTACATAATACCAAAAGTGACTTAAAAAGTAGAAAATCTGAATAGCTTTATATGGAATTACTGGTGAAATTTACCAAATTTCTAAGAAAAGAAAATATGCTAATTTTACACAAACTCTTTCAGAAAATACGGGAGAAAACTTTTCAACAAATGGGAGCATTAGACTGACACCAAAGGCGTGAGAGCAGTGTCCCTTATGACCAAGACATTAGTAGGTCCAATACAGCAAAATATAAAACTGGTAATAGCAGTGACTAAGTGGGCTTTATCCCAGGAATGTTAGCTTGTTTGAACACTTGAAAATAAATCTACAATTGAACCCATGACCATTATAAAGAAGAAGAGTACACTGTAATCATCTCCATGGACGGCCCTCAGTTGATGGAGAGGATCAGTGAATCGACACCTCGTACAGCCGTGGCTGTAATCAGTCCCTGGCTTCCTTGGAGAAGACCAGTGAGGCCAGGCTTCACGGCACTTCCCTGGATCCTTCCAGTACGTTCCAGGTGCTTTGAGGAAAGTGCCCAGCCCATGTGTTGACCACCCGTGACCTTAGCGCCTGATCCTGAGGCTTCCTCTGTGTCCTGGAGTTTGGCTGAGCACAGAAAATGTTCAGGAACGTTTTATCCCTAGCAGTCATGGCAGACGAGGACTCATTTGAGGAGAGACTTTATAAACAAGGCTGATAGGATGGTCTTCGGAAGAAGGGGGAGAGGGAAAGCTGTGGCGTTGTGAAAGGTGGCAGAGGAATGCCAGAACCGAGGGGAAGGGGTTCGGATGGACGAAGGTGCGTAGACATGGCTGTGCAGCTGCCCAGTAGTCATGCCCGTGGTGGCTGAGGCATGAGGAAAACAGGGACTTGGGACTTGGAAGGAAGAAGTGGTTTATGATCTGTATTACTTTGTTCTTGGTGCTGTAACTAATTGCCACAAACTTGGTGGCTTAAAATAACACGCTTGTTATTTTGTAGTTCCATAGGTCAGAAGTCCAAAACGCATCTCAATGATGAAAAGCCGAGGCTGCAGTTCTTTCGGAGGCACTAGAGAAAAACAGATTTCCTTGCCTTTTCTAGCTCCTTGAAGCTGCTTCGCCACTTGGCCCATGGCCTCTTCCTTTGTCTCGATAGCTGGCCGAGTCTTTCTCATGCTGCGTCCCCCTGCCTGCTTCATTGTCCCATCTCTCCTGCTGTCCTCTCTTAGAAAGACTCTCATGATGACATTGGGTCCATGTGGATAGTCCCAGATAACCTCCAATCTCAAGCTCCTTAATTTAATACATCAGCAAAACCCCTTTTTCATGTGGGTAGCAAAGTCTCAGTCATGCACCTGCCCAGCACATAGTTTGTTTCAAAACTTTCCGTGGAAGTAGAATTGAAAACATTAATAAATACAAGTCCTGGCCAGGTAACTCAGTTGGTTGGAGTACCATCCCATGCACTAAAAGCTGTGGGCTCGACCCCAATCAGGGCACATACCTAGATTGTGGGTTTGATTCCCACTTGGGATACATACAGGAGGCAACTAATCCATGTTTCTTTCTCACATTGATGTTTCTCTCTCTTTTTTCCCTTCTCTCTCTTCTTCTTTTTCTAAAATCAATGCACATATCGTCAGGTGAGGTTTAAAAAACAAACATTAAGAACATGAGAGACGTGAAACTTTTTTTGCATGAAGGGTAGAAGACAGTTGGGAATATGTTGCTATCTGCGTGGACTAAAGCAGGAAGAGAGTTGGGCCAGTGCTGATGCAAGCGGAGACCTGTGAGGGGTCGGCAGAAGGATAAACATGGGCAGAGGCGAAGGAGAAGGTGTAGGAGCCTCAGATTGCAGGGTGACAGTTCAGAGGGGCATGTGGATCCTCTGGGAGCTCTGAGGGAGGTGTGGGTTTTACCCTGCGCTGTGTCCTTTCCAGTGTGCTAGGGCACTGCTGTGTGTCACGCATCTCTACTGGTCTTGCAGGTATGCTGGGGTCCTCCTGGATGAGGATGTCTTCCGGGGGGAGGAGCTGGCGGACAGCTGCCCGCTGCAGGTGCTGGTGGTGGGGCTGAAGGCCTACAGCACCTGGGAGAACCTATGCTGTCTGCAGCACTGCCGTGAGTGCACTGGAGGCATGGGTCCGAGGTGCCTGTCTCGCAGGTCCCCATGTCTCAGCACATGTTGGGGAGCACCTTGTGCCAGGCAGAACTCCCGACCACCCTTGTGGCTCTGGGTACATTGCTCAGTTCTGTCTGTGTATGACGCCCTCATCCGGTGCTGCAGGACCAATTCTGACCATGTCTGTGGAAGGCTCGGCCGCAGTGCCTGGCTCACGGAGCCCCTGGGAAATACCACTAAATGTGGTGGTGGTGGTGTGGCCAAGGGCCAGTGAGGATCGGGGATCAAAGCTCTGCCTCAGTGTTTTAGTCCCATGGGGAGAGACCAGGAATGGACCCCAGGAATTTCTAGCCTGGGAAGGAGGCACACCAGATGTGCCAAGCTTTTGGACGACTTGGTGTGTTTCCTGTCCAGACTGGACTGGGTGGGGAGGGGCACGAGGGGTGAGAAACCCCATACGAACATTGGGGGTGTGGGGGACTGAGAGCAGCAGGGACCTGTGCCCTGCTGTCGGCCCCCTGAGAGCAGAGATGCCTGCGGCATGCAGGGTGCTACACCTCGTGGGGGCTCAGAGCTGGGGAGAAGGGGTGCCCAGTGGGCTCTCTGAGGGCAGGACAGGCGAGCTCTGTGGCTGTGGACTTGTGACTTGGTCATATGGCAGGACTATATGTGTCAGCTGTGGTGGCAACTGGAGTTCAGCCCCAGAGGGCAACCCTGTGTCAGCAACCCTGGATGGCACCACTTCCTGGGCCTCCAGACGTCACCTCATGGAGGAGAGTGGGACCATTGGCTTCAGTTTAATTTTGAACTTGGCTGAATATTTGCCTCAAAACAGCAATTCTGAACTTGAAGGGATGGGTGAAGAGTTTTAGCTTCAGTAAGAAGGGGTCAAGAGGAGGTCAAGGGCAAGTGTAGAAAATAAAAGGGGAAGGATGAGTGTCTGGAGAGGAGCTGCCCCTCCCTTTGCATCAGCACCGGGGCTGGAGGGGCGAGGTGGGAGGGGCTGGGCCTCCATGGCCGGTTGGGGGAGGGTTTCAAATGAACAGCGGCAGGGAGAACGAGTACCTCCTGTGTTCTCCCTTCTGAGAGCCGTGATCATTTTCTCTGAAGGAGGCTTGGTAAAGATGCGCATGTGACATGGGGGCTGCGGTTGGTCACGCGTGTTCTTGTGTCCATGGTGGGGGAGGTGGTGGAGGTGGTGGACATGCTTGCTTGGCCCTGGGATGTTGTGATGTTGTGTGGTGTCTACACGCAGAAGAAGGAAAATGGAGGAGAAAGTGACAGCTGGCATGTGAACTCTCTAAGGCCCTCTGAGGTGGCCAGGGGCACTGTCTCACTGTGACCATTCCTAGTGCCCTGACGTGTTGGAGGCCCTGCAGGGGGGCCATTTCCACCTGCAGCTCCAGAGAGGTGGCTGCCCTTCAAACAGGACTTGGCAACACCTGGGAGCAGCTCAAGGGTTCCCAGCACAGCAAGAAGGGTTAGGCCAGCAGCTGGGAGGTAAGCCTTGAAGTGCCCTGAGGCTGGGCGGCCTGACAGGGCAGGACTGGGCACTGCTGGGGCTGCTGGGCAGACTCAGATACTGTGGCCTGTGGTGGTCACTCAACCCGAGGGTCCACAACAAGCCGCTGTGGCCTTTGAGTCTTCTAGTCTTCTTCCCGTGGCCCATTTCCTTTCACACCTTCATGGCTGGCATGCCCAGAGGTCTCCTGGCCCCACGTCATACCTGCCCCACACAGGGCCTTCCTGCCTCCTCCTGGCCTGCGTGATGCTCCATCTTTAGACCCAGCCCAGCGCTCCATTCCGAGAGGCTATGTTCGCCTTCGGTCAGTCTTGAGCCCTGTAAAAAACCGGCCCTCACCCTGCTGTCCTGTGGCCCTGCTTCACTGCCCAGCACTACAAGGGCAGCAGTGACCCCTCCGCCTGCCGTGTTACAGAAGAGACAGGCGCTGGAGGGCCAGGTGTCAGCCTGGAGCCCGCTGGGCCCTCCCAGGAGCCCTTTAGCACCTGGGGTGCAGGGGCCCTGGTTTCCATTTCTGTTCCCTCCCCTCCCCTCCCCTCCCCACCCTAGTATCTCTTCAATGTGTAGTATAAGGCTATTGGTAGAAACAAATATTTGTTCAAAGACAATCATGAGCATCTTCTAATTTATTCAATTCAGATTCCCATACACTGCGTCTTCTTCAGGAATGGTAAGGGTGTGTGAACTTGAGTCTGGGCGCTGCTCAGATGACGCTGAAAACCACCGCCTCGCAGCCTGTAGGTCTTGCTTCTAAAAGACGTGTTTCAGCACACGTTCATGGTCTTTGGAGCCAGCGCCCCAAGTGTGACCTTAGGCAAGTTACTCCCTCTGTACACCCTGGTGTTCCCATCGATAAAATGGAGATGAGACTTCCTTTGTAGAGGCTGTGAGAGCTAAATTGCGGGAGATGACAAGCATAAAGTGCTTCTGTGCGAGCCCAGCAAGTAGCAGTCGACATCTTTATGATGTGCCTACCGTGGGCGTTTGGGGAGGAAAACACCACGCAGTCTCGTTTACTTGCCGTTGCGCCAGGTGGACGCAGGGCCCGGCGAGGTGGGGCAGGCCCTGGGCACCTGGCCCTGGGCGGCAGCCGGGCTGGGCCCGTGAGCCTGGGGAGGGGTTCCCAGGCGGTGCCACTTTAACCATTTAAAGGGTGAACAAGAGCCTCCAGATGTGTGTTGGGGACTTCAGGGAGGGGACAGCTGCACACAAGGTGAAGGGATGGGAGAGTGAGGCACAGCTAGGGACACCAGAACGGGCATGGCTGGCCCAAGTGAGGGCGCAGGAAAGAGGGACTGAGGAAAGACGGCCAGAATTAGGCCCTGGGAAGGGGTGAACTGTGACCACACGGCTGCTTGAGGCAGGCACTCAGATGGCCCCTTCAGGCCCCAGAACCACATGCGACCGCTGATCGAGTTCACACGGACGAGGCCTACGACACAGTGCCTGGCATGGGGGGCACTTGACAGTGTTAGGTATTCTGACATTGCTGTTTTACAGACGAGTAACTGAGGTTGGGCCACGCGGGCTGAGAGGACAGGGACCAAGTCCTGGATCGGTACGGCCCTACTTCTGGCTGTAGAGCTGAGTTCAGGAAGCACCTGGTGACAGACAGCAGGACAGATGGACTGATGGCAAATGGGATGGTGGACAGATATATCATGTGCGTTCATTTTTCTTTCTTACTCTTAGAATTTGGGATTAATCTGCAAAACTGGGCCCTTTTGTTTTATTTCCACCCCCTCGTCCCGCCTCCTCCCCCACTCCCCCCGCACCTAACACTTTATTAAACATCTGGCTTTATTGTGACTTTTTAAAAACAAAAACACGGGTATTGCCTACAGGCTACTCATGTCAGGACGATGGCGCTATACTTGAGCTCTCAGACCTGCACAGGCCCGTCCTGACGGCCCTTTGTAGTGTGGCGTAGGAGACAGGGACTTGAGAGGAGGGCCAGTTTGGGAATCACTGTGCAGCCCATCAAGATATGAATATATATGACACCTAATTTTTGCCTGTACTCTAAACACACGACCCTGTGAAATCCTGCTTCTGCTGACCGCTGACTTCAGTGTTTGCCGCCGTCCCCAAAGTGAGCCCCGGCTGTGGAGGCCGCTCTGCAGCAGAGCACATTGCTAATCACACTTATTGTAGTGTTCGTACCGACTTCAACAGTAACGCATGTCCGTTGTGGGAAATTTTGAAAAGACAAAAAAAACACAAAAGGGAAAGTAAATATTTCCCACAAACACACTTTCCAGGGGTGATCGCATCACTTACGTTGTATTCTTTCTCTGCATTGTGTGCATTTGTGTTTAAAATTGTGTCACCTCCCCGTTTCACCGAAGAGTTGATACTGTTTTGCAGTCTAGTTGTAATGGCTGGTGCTATAATCTATTCAACCAGTCCACTAGGTTATGTCAAGTTATTTCCTTATAAGAAGTGACACTATCAACAACATTCTAGTACCTATTTTTAATTTTTGCATAGCTGTGATTGTTTCCTTGGGATCAAGTATTTAAACAATATTTGCATTGTCAACAAAGGCTATACCCATCCCTACTCCCACCAGGAGCTGAACGTGGAATTTTAATAGTTGCTGGACCAGTGACATTGGACTCTCGACTGTGACCTGAAGTAAAAGATACACTTTTCATTACTATCCTGTATATATAAACCTACATACATGAAATCAAAGAGAAATTTCATGAAGCAGTCAGTGTTTGCTTCACCATTGAGCTGTGCTCTAATATTTTCTTTTCATTTTATATCATTTTAAGAAAAGTTAGTCATGATGCCTTAAACTGATTCCATGACCTGTACTATGTCACAGCCTGCTGTTTTCAAAACACAGCCCAGGCTCAGTGATCAGACAGAGGGGCTTGCTCTATGTGGTTGAGAGCTGCAGGTCAGCAGAGAGTATTCATGGTGACAGGAAGAAGCTGGGGTTTAAGAGGGTAACTTTTCTATTTCAGCCTGTGGGGTGGCTTCTGCAGAGACCCAAATCTCTGATAGCTGAGTTTGGCCCTTTGGGACTTAAGAGTATGTGTTTAGAAACAGGAGAGATAGGGCCTTTAAATGTCACCTAAGCATTGATGCTCACAAAGAATGATGAGTTCGTCCTGGCTGGCCATGGATCTGAGGAGGAGAATCTGCACAGCAGCCCAGCATTTGGTCCAGGCTGGGGTTCATGCTTCCACATCGTTGTTCTTAAACTCTTCTGTGGAAACCTTTGGATTCTGTGATACTTTCTCCCCACATTTCAATGGTTCCCTGGCACTTGGTACTGGATTTCAATAACATTATCACTCTGTATCAAGAAATCACAACAAAGTCTGAGGTTGGCTGTTCTTACAGGAGCCTTGGCAATGGCTGCTTTCTTTGGGTGACAGTTCGAATGTGGCAAGAGTGACATTTAGTTGCTTAAAGAACATTTTTAGCAGTGAAGTAGATAAATGCAGAGTACACATAGAAGTGAAGCTGTAGAATTAAATCACATTTTTTTTTTGTCTTTTGTTTCCAAGCTCAGACTTTTTAACCATCTGTATCTTTTCAGCATAGTCTGTTACTTTTTGTGGATACAGCCTGGGACAAATGAGGTTTTGTACAAAAAGATTTTTCCCCTAAAATCAGATTATCAAATGAACAATACTGGTTGGAACTTGGATAATTCATGTTCATGCAAATACTTCATTGCCTTAATGACTGCTGATTAAGAGTCCTTGTTAAGTGTTTGTGAGTTCCCTGTTCTAAGAGCCAGGCGATATGAGGGGTGCACTGCATCCTGTGCATTAAGCTGGGAGGTTCTAAGATTCCTACAGACTTCTGCTTCTGACCAGGGAGAAGTAACATGCCAATGTACCCTTCTGCCTGAAACAAAAACAAGATGGATACCAGACCATGTGTGTGTAGTTCGTATATTGCACTAAGCAGTTTGTAAGATGCTGGACATCAGGCCTTGAAGGACAGTACTCTCTGAGAGAGGGGAAATAAACTAAATGAGCCCCATTTACTGTCTGAGAGGGTCTCCATGCTGTGCCTCAGGAGGAGGAACTGAGGCAGAGCACAGCAAACTCCCGGATTTGAAGACTTGGAGTGGAGCATCCAGGGAGACCAAAGCATCTAGCATTCACAGAAGAGAGGACTGAACAGAAGAGAAGTGGACAGAGAGAGAGAGAGCTTGGAGATCTGCAGTGGGCTCCCTTTGAGTATTCAACTGAGCACTGATTGCTGCATGTGTGTGAGGAATGAATCAACCCAAAGGATCAGAAGGAACAGTAGCTGGTGCTCACACTGGACTAAAAACTGTGCCTTTCCTACCAGCCAGCCAGGAATCATGCAAGACTCACAGCCAGAGGAAAAAGAATGTTATATATAAAAGAACAGAGATAAGGATTATGACACATTTATCATTGGAAAAATGAAAGCAAGAAGACAGTGAAACCACAGTACTAAAAAAAGAAATCTAAAATTCTTTACTCAGCAAAGTTATGTTTCAGGAAAAAAAAGTTTAATAGAGAGATGTTTGTGAGGACCCAAGATGACAAAGTAGTAAGTGGAAGCTGCACTAATCTCCCAGGACCAATCTGGAATTACAACTAAATTGTAGAGAAATCATCCTGAATAACCAACTGAACACTAGCTGGAGAGAAGTCTTATAGCCACAGGCAGACAGAAGAAACCACTTCACCACAACACGACTTGTAGGAGTGTGGAGGAGACACCAAAGGGCTGGCTGGGCTCCCATGGGCAGCAGCTGAAGTTCCAGAGGGATATTTTGGCAGCTGGGGGTGGGGGGCTCCCCCTGAGAAGTGTGGGGTCTAACCCCCAAGCTGGGCTCCCCAGCCTACAGCACAGAGCCAGAAAGCAAACCAGATAACATCCAGCTGTGAAACAGCAGGGTTTCAACGAATCCCAAACAGGTTGAACCCAAAGAGGCCTACACCAAGACACATCATAATTAAAATGACAAGACTTCAAAAAGGAGAGAATCCTAAAAGCCACAAGAGAAAAGCAAGTAGTTACATACAAGGGAGCACCAATCAGACTGTCATCTAACTTCCCAACAGAAACATTTCAGGCCAGAAAGGAATGGTGTGAAATATTCAAGGTGATGAAAAACAAGGACCTACAACCAAGGCTACTTTACCCAGCAAGGCTAACATTTAAAATTGAAGGAGAAATAGGGAGCTTCCCAGACAAGAAAGAACTAAAGCAATTTGGTTACACCAAACCAGTACTGCAATAAATGTTAAAGGACTTGCTTTAAGAAGAAGAGAAAGAGAAAGAAGAAAAAATAAAACAGAGGAAAATACTTTAACAATAAAATGGCACTACATAAGTATCTATCAATAATCACCTTAAATGTAAATGACTTAAATGTTCCAACCAAAATACTTAGGGTAGCTGAATGGATAAGAAAACAAGACCTGCCCTGGCTGGTGTGGCTCAGTGGATTGAGTGCCAAACTGTAAACCAAACCAGTTCAATTCCCAGTCAGGGCGCATGGCTGGGTTGTGGGCCAGGTACCCAGTAGGGGGTGCATGAGAGGCAACCACACATTGATGTTTCTCTCCCTCTCTCTTTCCCCTCCCCTCTGTCTAAAAATAAATAAAATCTTAAAAAAAAAAAAAGAAAACAAGACCCATATGTATGCCTCCTCCAAGAGACACATCTCGGATTGAAAGATACACACAGACTAAAAGTAAAGGGATGGAAAAAGATATTTCATGCAAATGGAAAGAAAAAAAAGCTGGGGTAGCAGTACTTATGTCTGACAAAATAGGCTTTAAAACCAAGACTATAGTAAGAGACAAAGAAGGATACTACATAATGATAAAGGGAACAATGCCAAAGGATATAAACCTAGTATACATTTATGCACCCAACATAGGAGCACCTAAATATGTAAAGCAAATCTTGATGGACTTAGAGGGAGTGATGGACAGAAATACAGTCATAGTCAGGGATTTTAACACCACATTGACTTCAGTGGATAGATCTTCCAGGCAGAAAATCAAGGAGACAGTGGCCTTAAATGACATTTTAGATCAAATGGATGTAATTGATATCTTCAGAGTATTTCCCTGCAAAGCAGTGGAATATGCATACTTTTCAAGTGCACACGGAATGTTTTCTAGGATAAACCACATGTTAGGACACAAAATAAGTCTCAATGACTTTAAGAAGATTGAAATCATACCAAAAATCTTCTCTGACCACAGTGCTATCAAACTAGAAATCAATCACAAGAAGAACACTGAAAAACACTCAAAGACATGGAAGCTAAATAACATGTTATTAAATAAGGAATGGGTCAACAACAAGATCAGGGAAGAAATCAAAGGTACCTTGAAACAAATGAAAATGAGGACACAACAATCCAAAAATCTGTGGGATACAGGGAAAGCAACCCTAAGAGGGAAATTCATAACATTACAAGGCGATCTCAAAAAACAAGAAAAAGCTCAAATAAACAATCTAAATTCACCCTTAAAGGAACTTAAAAAAGAACAACAAACAAAGTGAAAAGTGAATAGAAGGAAGGAAATAATAAAGATCAGAGCAGAAATAAATGAAATAGAATCTAAAGAAATGATACAAAAGATCACTGAATCCAACAGCTGGTTCTTTGAAAAGATAAAGAAGATTGACAAACTTTTAACCAGGCTCATCAAGAAAAAAAGAGAAAGGACCCAAATAAATAAAATCAGAAATGAAAGAGGAGAAATAACAACTGATACCAAAGAAATACAAAGGATTGTAAGACAATATTATGAACAACCATATGCCAACAAACTGGACAACCTTGATGAAATGGATAAATTCCTAGACACATACAATCTTCCGAAATGAAATCAGGAAGAATCAGAGAATTTAGTAGACAGATTACACCTAGTGAAATTGGAGCAGTGATCAAAACATTTCCAACAAACAAAAGCCCTGGACCAGATGCTTTGTAAGTGAATTTTACCCAAATTCCAGGAAGAACTAACACATCTCCTTCTCAAACTATTTCATAAAGTTCAAGAGGAGGGAAGACTCCCAAACTTATTTGACAAGTCCAGCATTATCCTAATTCCAAAACCAAACAGGCTACAAAGAAAGAAAATTATAGGCCAATGTCCCTGAAGAACATAGATGATAAAATCCTCAAGAAAATATTGGTAAACCTAATACAGCAATGCATCAAAAAGATCATGCACCATGATCAAGTGGGATTTATTCCAGGAATGCAAGATTGGTACAACATTTGCAAATCAATAAATGTGATTCACCACATAAACAAAATGAAGGATAAAACCACATGATCATATCAACAGATACAGATAAAGCATTGATAAAATCCAAGATCCATTTATGATAAAAACTATCAGCAAAATGGGAATAGAAGAAACATCCCAAAACATAATGAAGGCCAAATATGACAAACCCAATGACAGTATCATACTCAATGGGCATAAACTACAAGTGTTCCCTTTAAGATCAAGAACAAGACAGAAGGGTCTGCTTCCACCACTCTTATTCAACATAGTAATGGAAGTCCTAGCCACAGCAACCAGACAAGAAGAAGAAATAAAAGGCATCCAGATTGGATAGGAAGAAGTAAAACTGTCTTTATTTGCAGATGACATGATACTGTACATAGAGAACACCAAAGATTCCACCAAGAAACTACAACTGGTAAATGAATTCAGCAAAGCACCAAGATACAAAATTAATATCCAGAAATCAGTTGCATTTTTTTATGAGAGTGTTCTTTTTTAAATTTATTTTATTGATTATGCTATTACGGTTGTCCCATTTTCCCCCCTCTACTGCCCCTGCCCCACACTCTCCCCATTCCCTGCCCTTTAGTTTTTGTCCATGGGTCATACACATAAGTTCCTTGGCTTCCACATTTCCTATACTATTCTTAACCTCCCCCTGTCCATTTTCTACCTACCGTTTATGCCACCTATTCTCTGTACTTCCTCCTCCTCTCTCCCCTTCCCACTCCCCTGTTGATATCCCTCCATGACTTATACAAATACCTTTAACATTTCATATAATAAAGGCTGTGTGATGATGAACTCCTTGAACTTGACCTTATCTGAGAAGCACTTCATCTGCCCTTCCATTCTAAATGATAGCTTTGCTGGATAGAGTATTCTTGGATGTAGGTCCTTGCCTTTCATGACTTGGTATACTTCTTTCCAGCCCCTTCTTGCCTGAAAGGTATCTTTTGAGAAATCAGCTGACAGTCTTATGGGAACTCCTTTGTAGGTGATTGTCTCCTTTTCTCTTGCTGCTTCAAAGATTCTCTCCTTATTTTTAATCTTGGGTAATGTAATTATGATGTGTCTTGGTGTGTTCCTCTTTGGGTTCAACTTCTTTGGGATTCTCTGAGCTTCCTGGACTTCCTGGAAGTGTGTTTCCTTTGCTAGATTGGGGAAGTTCTCTTTCATTATTTGTTCAAATAAGTTTTCAATGCCTTGGTCTTCCTCTTTTCCTTCTGGCACCACTATGACCCAGATGTTTACAGATGTCTCAGAGGTTCTTAATTCTCTCCTCATTTTTTTGAATTCTTGTTTCTTCATTCCTTTCTGGTTGGATGTTTTTTTGTTTCTGCTGGTCCACACCGTTGATTTGAGTCCCAGTTTCCTTCCCATCACTATTGGTTCCCTGTACATTTCCTGCCATTTCTCTTAGCATATTCTTCATATTTTCATCTAATTTGCAACCAAATTCAACCAATCCTGTGAGCATCCTGATTACCAGTGTTTTGAACTATGCATCTGATAGGTTGGCTGTCTCTTCGTGGTTTAGTTGTATTTTTTCTGGAGTTTTGATCTGCTCTTTCATTTGGGCCATCCTTCCCTTTCTCTGCGCACCTGTTACTTTAAGCGGCAGAGCCTTAGGTGTTCACCAGTGCGGGGTAGCCCATGTCACTGTGTTGTGACACTGCCTGTGGGGGTAGGGTCTGAGAGAGAACAATGTTGCTTGCTTGGCTCTCCACAGGCTCCCAGTCACCTCATGTGACACCCACAAGCAAATTGGGCCCTTCCATGCCAGTTCCCGGGTGGGTGGGCCTGTGCAGATCTAAGTCCCTGTGGGTCTCTCCAGTGAACTCTCCTGTGATGCTGGGAGTTCCTCCCGCTGCCGCCTCAACTCCCACAGGTGTTTTCAGTCGGTGGTTTGAGGCTTTATTTCCCTGTGTTGGTGGGCTGTGCGGTCTGCTCTGCTCCCCAACTTTTCCTCCTGGTCTATCTGCGCTTGTGTGAGGGACCACCCAGTCCACCTGTCTCGGCCTGGTGGGTCTGGGTCGGCCAGTCACGGGTTTCGCCGAGTGCGACATCCACAGGCCTCTCTGGGCAGCTGCAGTGTTTCCCCCACTGCTCCACAAACCACCATCTCACCACGTGCTCTCTGCCCAGCTCCGCCCCGCTTACCGGTCTGGATGAACATATCTTTAACTTCTTGGTTATAGGACTGCCATACAGTTCGATTTTCTGTCAGATCTGGTTGCTTTTTGTTTTTAAATTGTTGTTTTCCCTCTTTTGGTTGTGCAAGGAGGCATAGTGTGTCTACCTATGCCTCCATCTTGGCCGGAAGTCATCAGTTTCATATTTATATGCCAATAATGAACTAACAGAAAGAGAAATTAAAAGGCAATCCCATTCATATGCTACAAGAAGGATAAAATACCAAGGAATAAAACTAAACAAGGATGTAAAAGACCTGTTCTCAGAAAGTTGTAAGACACTAAAGAAAGAAACTGAAGGAGATACAAATAAGTGGAAACACATACCATGTTCATGGATAGGAGGAATTAACATCATTATAATGTCCATACTACCCAAAGCAATCTATAGAGTCAAAGCAATTCCTATCAAGATTCCAATGACGTATTTCACAGAACTAGAACAAATATTTCAAGAATTTATATGGAACCACAAAAGGCCCTGCATGGTAACAGCAATCCTGAGAAAGAACAAAGTTGGAGGAATCATGGTACCTAATATCACACTATACTATGAGGCCATAGTAATCAAAACAGCATGGTACTGGCATAAAAACAGACACATAGATCAAAGGGACAGAATAGAGAGCCCAGAAATAAACCCACACCTTTATAGTCAATATTTGACAGAGGAAGCAAACACATACAATGAGCTAAAGAGAGTTTATTCAATAAATGGTGTAGGGAAAATTGTACAGATAACATACAGAATAATGAAACTAGACCACCTTCTTACACCACATACAAGAATAAATTCAAAATGGATTAAAGACTTAACTATTAGACCTGAAACCATGAAAATCATAGGAGAAAATATTGGCAGCAAAATCTCGGACATTGCTTGTAGCAGTATTTTATCAGATATATCTCCTGAGGCAAGAGAAACAAAAGAAAAAATAAACAAGTGGGACTCCATCAAACTACAGAGTTTTTGCACAGCAAAAGAATCATCAACAAAATAAAAAGACAACCAAGGACTTCTGGCCAAGATGGAGGAGTAGGTAGATACACTTTGCCTCCTCACACAACCAAAAGAAGGACAACAAATTTAAAAACGAAAAATAATCAGAACTGCCAGAAAATTGAACTGTATAGAAGTCTGACAACCAAGGAGTTAAAGAAGAAACATTCACACAGACCAAGAGAAGGGATGGAGATGGGCAGTCAGAGTGGAGAAGACTCGCTGCAAGGCAGGTGCTGGAGGACTGGAGTAAGTGAGGCAGTGGCTAGCAGAGCAGAAAGTACCACATTTGCATGTGGATAAACCAGGGGGGAACCACTGGGGAGTGAGATAGACTGAGCAACCCAGGATTCCAGCTTGGGGAAATAAAGCCTCAAAACCTCTGACTGAAAACACCTGTGGGAGTTGTGGGGGCAGGAGAAACTCCCAGCTGCACAGGAGAGTTCCTTGGAGAGTCCTAGAATGTACACAAGCCCACACATTGGGGAATCAGCACCAGAAGGGCCCAATTTGCTTGTGGGTAGCAGAGGAAGTGACTGAAAGCCGGCTGAGAGCTCGGCAAGTGGCATTGTTCCTTCTTGGACCCCTACCCCACATACAGCACCACAATGCAGGGTTGCCCTGCCCTGGCAAATACCAAAGGCTCCGCCCCTTACTATGTAACAGTGGCGCTGAGACAAAAAGTGGCCCAAATGAAAGAACAGATCAAAGCTCCATAAAAAATACAACTAAGCGACAAAGAGATAGCCAACCTATCAGATGCAGAACTCAAAACACTGGTAATCAGGATGCTCACAGAAATGGTTGAGTATGGTCACAAAATAGAGGAAGAAGTGGAGGCTATACAAAGTGAAATAACGGAAAATGCACAGGGGACCAACAGTGATGGGAAGGAAACTGGGACTCAAATGAATGGTTTGGACCAGAAGGAAGAAAACAAACAATCAGCCAGAACAGAATGAAGAAACAAGAATTCAGAAAAATGAGGAAAGGCCTAGGAATCTTCAGGACAACTTTAAACATTCCAACACCCGAGTCATAGGGGTGCCAGAAGAAGAAGAGCAAGAAATTGAAAACTTACTTATAATAATGAAGGAGAACTTCCCCAAGCTGGTGAAGGAAATAGACTTCCAGGAAGTCCAGGAAGCTCAGAGAGTCCCAAAGAAGTTGGACCCAAGCAAGCACACACCAGGGCACATCATAATTACATTACCCAAGATTAAAGATAAGGAGAGAATCTTAAAAGCAGCAAGAGAAAAGGAGACAGTTACCTACAAAGGAGTTCCCATAAGACTATCAGCTGATTTCTCAAAAGAAACCTTATAGGCAAGAAGGGGTTGTAAAGAAGTATTTGAAGTCATGAAAGGCAAGGACCTACATCCAGGATTTCTTTATCTAGCAAAGCGATCATTTAGAATGAAAGGGCAGATAAAGTGCTTCCCAGATGAGGTCAAGTTAAAGGAGTTCCTCATCACCAAGCCCTTATCATATGAAATGTTAAAGGGATTTATCTAAGAAAAAGAAGATAAAAACTATGAACAACAAACTCACAACTATCAACAAATGAACATAATAAAAAACAGAAACAAAATAAACAAAGAACTAGAACAGGAACAGAATCACAAAAATGGAGATCATATGGAGGGTTATCAGTAGGGAGGGAGTGGGGAGAATGGGGGAAAAGGCACAGGGAATAAGAAGCATAAATGGTAGGTACAAAATAGAGTGAGTTTAAGAATAGTATGGGAAATGAAGAAGCCAAACAACTTATAGGTATGATCTATGGATGTGAACTAAGGTCGGGGAATGATGGTGGGAGGGGGTTACAAAGTAGAGGGGAAAAAAGGGGAGAAATAAATGGGAGAACTGTAATAGCATAATCAATGAAATATATATTTTTAAAAAGTCAGATTATAAAAAAAGACAACCTATACAATGGGATAACATACTCATTGATATATCTGATAAGGGGTTAATATCCAAAGTTCATAAAGAAATTACAAAACTCAACACCAAAAAAAGAAACAACCCAATTTAAAGTGGGCAAAAGACCTGAATAGACACCTCTCCAAAGAGGACGTACAGATGGTCAGTTGACATGTGAAAAGATGCTTAACATCACTCATCATCAGAGAGATGCAAATTAAAACCATAATGACACATCATCTCACACTTGTCAGAATGGCTGTCATCAATAAATGAAACAACCAGTGCTGGAGAAGATGTGGAGAAAGGGGAACCCTGTGCACTCTTGGTGGGAATGCAGATTGATGCAGCCACTGTGGAAAGCAGTATGGAGATACCTCAAAAAATAAAAAATGGATCTGCCTTTTGACCCAGCTATCCCACTTCTGGGAATATATCCAGGGGAACCCAAGACACTAATTCAAAAGAACATAAGCACCCCTATGTTCACTGCAGCGTTACTTACAATTGCCAAGATATGGAAGTAGCCCAAGTGTCTATCAGTAGATGAGTGGATAAAACAACTATGAGACATTTACACAATGGAATACTTCTCAGCTATAAAAAAGTAGACAATTTTACCCTTTGCAATAGTATGGATGGACCTGGAGAACATTATTCTAAGTGAAATAAGCCAGTCAGAGAAAAACAAGTACCATATGATTACACTCATATGTGGAATCCAATGAACAAACTGAACTAACAGGGAAATTAGGGACAGACTGATAGGTAGAGAGCAGGCTGACAGCTGGGGTGGGGAGGTGAGGGGATGGAGGGATTGAGTAAAAAGGAAGAAGGACTAGTGAACGTAGAAAACCGTGTGGTGATTGTGGAGGGGAGTGGGTATAAAGGGACTAAATGGTAATGGAAAAAATACAATGAAGATTAAATTTTTAAAAAGACATGTTTTTGCAAAAGTTGAAAGGATTTATCACCAACAGACCTTCACAATAAGAAATGTGAAAGGGAATTCTTTGGTAGAAGGAATTGATACTGGATAGAAATAACAGACTTATACAAAGGAATGAAAAGCTCCAAAAATAGTAACTATTTGGGTCAACATATAAGATTTTTTTCTTAGTATTTAAATCTCTTTAAAAGATAATGGACTGTTTAAACAAAAATCATAACTTAGAGTGAGGTTTATAATATAAAATTAAATGTATGATAATATCACAAAGGCCAGAAGAAGAGAAAAAGAAGTATGCTGTTTATATTGTAAGGTTCTTATGCTCTAGGTGAACTATGGTATCACCTGAAAATAGACAAGGATAAGTTGGAGATTTATTCTATCAACTGTTAAGCTACCATCAAATAATAAAGAGTTATAGGTAATAAACCAACCAAATAGTTAAATGGAATTATAACCAAGGGAGGCAGGAAAAGAAGAAATATGGGAAAATGAAGAGACTGTTCAAACAGAAAACCAATAGCCAGATGGTAGGTGCGAACTCAGCAATATTAATAAACACGTTAAATGCAAATACCACAATGAAAAGACAGAGACTGTCAGTTTGGGAAAAAGATCAAGACTCAAGAAACACACATTAAATATAAAGATAAGGAAGTAGGTTAAAAGTAAAATCTGGAACAAGATATACCATGCTAACATTCATCAGAGGAAAGCTGGAGTGACTTAATATCAGAGAAAGTAGATTTCAGGGCAAAGAATTTCACCAGGGACAAGTAAAGTCATTTCATAATGGTAAAGGGGCTAATTCATCAAGGGGACATAATGATCCTAAAACCAGTAACAGCCCTCTGAGGCAGCTACTTTGGTTATCCCCGCTTTGCAGATGAGGAAACTGAGGCTCAGAGCAGTCAGAAAGTTTGCCAAGGGGTTGGAAGTCTTATTTGAGCCCAAGTTGATGGAATGAGGCTGTGCCCAGAGGACGAGTCAGGAAATCTCCCTGAGGTGCCCAGGGGTGGGGGCAGGCAAGGCAGCGGGGCTCCACTCCACCGTGTGGGATGAACAGATATCACCAGGCACATGAGACTCCATCACACCCAGCATTTGCATGCAGGTCCTTCTGCAGCTTAACAGGCCTCTCAACGTTAGGAGGCCTGCGCTTACCAAAGATGAGGCACTGACCTCCATGGGGTGCTCCAGACCTGCTGTTCCAGCCGATTGTCCCTGATGGCGAATAGGCAGTTTTTCCCATGTCAGAGTCTGTGTGCACAGCCCAGGAACCAGGGGCTGTGGGGTCTCTTTGCTTTTGTTTACAGTCATTAAGTACTTTTCATACACATAATCCCCTTGATAAATGCTTTACTATAGTAAGTTAGGTATTATATTTAATTAGACTTACTTTACAGAGGATGAAACCGAGGCCAGAGAGAGAGATGAAAGAACTTGCTCAAGGTTAAACATCTAAAAAGTGTCTGAGCCAGGCTTTGAACCCAGAGAGTCTGCGCAGAGCCCATGTACCAAATCACTGTGCCATGTGCAAGCGGGCTGTGCCGGTTTCTGCACTTATGCTCCAGAAAATGGCTGGGTTCGTTTTAGTGGGATGAGCATGGTTTGAATTTAACCCATCACCTTGCATCTGTGCGACCTTGGGCAGGTCATTCCCCTTCCTGAGCTTCTTTGCAGGTGCCCAGAAGTGAGTGCTCGTTAAACTGTTTTTCTGTGATGGTGGAGGTTGGCTGTCGGGATCAGACACTTCTTTCCTTATCACACCCTATGAGGTGATCCATGGCTATTTCACTATGATTCAGAGCTGAGGGAAATGGCAGGGGGGGGCGGGCGGTGTGAGTAAATTACTCACCCAACCTCTTTGTGAGTCAGGGAGGGGCTGGAACAGGAGCTGGGAAAGCAAAACCCGCTCCTGGCCTGTGGCCGGCACTGTCCCCAGTGGCCTGGACTTCGTGCCCATACATGACCTGCATTTTGGCTTCTGAGAGTCAGTGTGTAAGTGAGAACCTTACTGCCTCATCAGACATGATGCAAATCCTTCACCTGCCCACGTGGAAACGCTCTGCGGGCTCTGGTTAGTCATGTGACTCGGGCCTCTGCTGCTGCTCTTCGCTTCCCTCCTTCTTTCTTTAAGGCTTGACAGGGTCAATCAAATCCTCAAAGCTGTTGATATTTACCTGTACTTGCACATTGCCTCTTCCCCTCATCCCGCAAACCCAGACTGAATTTCCTGCAGTCGTCAGAGAGAGGACTAGGGAAGCAGAAGCCAGATTACATCTGCCTCCTACTGGCTGCGTTGTGGAGAGGGGCATTCTGAGAGGTGGGGGCACCTGTCACGGAAGGGTGGTAGCTCACCGTCAGAGCTTAGTGACCTTGGGCCTCAGCCCTGGGAGCCTCAGTGTCCTTATCTCTGAAAGCCTTGCATACAGTAGGTACTCAATCAGTGCTTGACTCTCCTCTTGCCTTATCCTCGATGTGATTACAGGCACATGTGCATTTATTGCTCTTTGCTTCATTGCACTTCTCAGATAACTGTGTTCTCATCAACATTGAGGTGAGACCCTCCACCGACAAAATGATTACAACTCTCTGAAGCCTCAGATGATGGTAGCACTTTTTAGAAATAAGGTAATTTTTAATTAAGGTATGTACATTTTTTAAACATAATGCTATTGCACACTTAATAGACTACAGTAGTGTAAACACACCTTTTATATGCACTAGAAGACTGAAATTTATATGTGATTTGCTTTATTGCCATATTTTCTTTATCGTGACGGTCTGGAACCAAACTGGTGATATCTCTGACGTACGACCTATAGAGGGAGGACCCCAGTGTGCTGCCCTGCTCCCCTTTCCTCCTCCACCATGACCCATTAGACGTGTGTGGGAGCTGTCTGGTTGGGGCTCCTCAGGGTGTGGCCTTGGGCCATGGAAGCAAGTCAGTCTCAGCAAATCTGACTTTCAAGCAACAGGATCTACAGAGACAGACCGGAGCCTCCATGGGCTGCATGGTTCCCCTCCGTGCCACTGGGGTGGAACTGTAGCTCGAGCCCCAGCTGCTGGCCTTGGCCCTGTACAGCCATGTCCTTTCTTCACAGAGACCTGTTACAACGTCCCTTGGCCCCGAGTGTTACCTGTACCTGGATGGACGCCCTTGGCCAGGGGCTATGCCTGCACGTTGGCCCCTGAATATCAACACTGGAAGATACCACTCCCGGGCTCATTGGCCTCAACATTGGTTTTCACAGCAGAATTTGGGCCCCTTCCACTGGGGCCCCTCCAGGAGAGCCTGCTCCTCTCAGCCCCCAGCTGATCTGGTTCTCCCCAGTGTAGTGTTCCAGAATCCCATGGAAAGAGCAGCACTGGCCAGCGCAGAATAAAGAAATATCTGTACAAAACTGGAACAGGATAAAGTCTCGGGACAGATCCATGGCCCGGCCTGATGATAAGGTTATCAGCGAGCATGCACTGACCAATCCTTTCATGTCGGACGTAGAGCTGCTGGGAGCTGTTTGGAGACATGATCCAGCTGGACAACGACTGAGGCGTTACATTATAAAGGTTACATAAGAGCTCACTAAGGCAGTTACAAGTGTTTGTAAATTTTTTCAAAAAAGTGTGGTGGTGAGCCCCTGGTTATTTAGTCAACTTAATCCAAGACTAAATTCCTTGGGGAGATTCAGCATCACCTCATCCATCTGGCATCGACCATTTTCTGGAACATGGCCAAAGCCCAAAATAAGCAAAGCAGAACTCTGGGAATCCGAAAGAGGTCACATGAGGTCCCTGTACTGAAGCTCAAGCCCTGACTCCCCTCCTGAGGGAGCCTGTTCCTACTATTCTCTCTCACCCGTGGTTCCTGGTGTCCGGGGGTGACGAAGAGTAGTAAAGACAGAGTAAGGACAGGGTCTCAGCAAGTATCTGGGAGTGCTGGTGACCACAGAAGAGCAAGAGCTAGAAGAATGAGACTCAAGCATTCAGAAGCAAAGCAAGCCCCTGCCCACACCTGAAGAGGAGTCGGAGCTCTTCTGGAACACAGTCCTGCAGGCAAAGAGGTCTCTGTGCAGGCAGACAGGCTGGGCTAAGGAGGAGAGTGGATGGAGGGTCATCCCTCCATCCTGGACCCCGCAGATCTGCTACTCCCTGGGATAACATAGTGTTTGTTTAACTGCTCAGCCTCTCACAGCAACCCCTGGACAGGTACTCTCAAAACAGATAAGTAGGTCAGCTTGACTTGGGTCTAATATGGCAGAGACCATTCTACTCCCCATCCACTTTCTTAAGCAGAAACAGAGCCAAGAAAAACCCTGGCTGGTGCTTGGGCCTTGTGCAGCCAGTGATGCTGATGGAAGATTCTAAATCTGAAGGTCGTGGGGACAGCTGGCTAGGATTGCATATGGGGGAGGGGAGGACAGGATGGGCTTTACCATAACACCAAGTAACTGGGTATCAGAGAAGAAGAGGTTCAGGTACAGCCCTACTTGGAAAGGGCCCAAGGCCAGATGAGGCAACCGTTCTGAGAAGGGCTTGGCTGGAGTTCAAGCGTTGAACCCCAGTAGAAGTGCCTTTCAGTGGTAACTTTGACTTTACTAGCTAGATCCTTTACTCAACCCCAACCTAATTTTCCTAAGGCACCAGTGGATCTCTTACTAACGCCCTCTTTTTCCACTTCATCAATCAGATGCTCCTTTCTCTGGACAGAGAGAGGGTCTTCAAGAAGAATCCCAACATTCTAGGGCTCTGAATTAATTCTAGGATTCTCATCTTTGCTGTCACTTTCTGAGAGTTATGCAGACAATCGCCTGTTGGTTGCAGGGATGTAGAAAGACAGTGCAATGAAAATCACTTCATGATGATAAATTATTTCTCAACTTTGAGAGAACCTTGCTCTAAGGTTAGAGGAATCAGCTCTTATTTCACAAAAGAGGTTTCCATTTGTGACCCTCTGATGTCTGAGCCCCTGATAGATCAAGTCTCCGGTGTCTGTATAGTTGTGGCCACCTTCAATCCTCCAATAGTCCCATGAGTAGGAGTTATTATCCTTATGCTTTTCAGTAGATGGCAGAACTAAGACCACAGATGAGATGCTATTTCTTCAGGTCAGTGAGTGGTGGAAGCTGCAGTTCAGTTCAGATCTTTCAAATCCGAGGCTCTTGTTTCTAACGCAAGACCTAGCCTTTTTTCAGGGCAGGAGGATGATAACTTTTTTTTGACCCCTGAGTTCTGTGCTCCTCAATGTTCTACACTTAACCCTTACTTAATATAATCCACAATTTTTTAACAAGCCTCTCTGTTTTGCTGTGAACCTGTGGTCACTGGAAAAGGTCTTCTCCCAGTGAGAAATTCCACAGGTCATATTTGTGCATGTCTTATGTTAGTAGGTCTTATCCTGTTGGGCAAATTAGAGTGGAGAGCTTTGTGCAGTAAAACTGACCCTTATCACTGATAAAGAAAAGAGAGACTACTGAAATGACCCAAGGACAATCCATTTGATTGGCAACATTCCTTTGAAGACCTCAGCCCAAACTTCATAAGGGCATAAAGAAGGTGATTATAAATTTTATATGGAATGGATAACATCCAGACATGTGAGAGAATAATGGATAGAGCTGGCATTTATCCTGGCCCAATATGCCAGATTTGGAATCTATTGCATTCTTTTTTTCTCTTCCTTTACGATGGTTCATGATTCACCCTATCACATCAAGAAAATAGGAGGGAAAAATGAAGCTTCACAAGTTGGCTTCTGAATTTGTGATCATCTTGTTAAGAGTTGTTTGGATGCGAGAAGAGACCCATCACACATTTGCTCAAGCAGGACAGGAGAACACATTCGAGGTTCTGAAATCCATACCTCAGGGGCCAGGGACTGGGGAGGAGTCTGGTATCCTGGCAGCTCTGCCCTGGTCCCTCAGTTCCCACAGTCTCAGCCTCTGCCTCTAGCGTCCGCTCGTTCTGCGTGCTCTGCAGCATTTGCAGCTGCCCGTTGGCAGTGGAGTGGTAGTTTCTCCATTCCAGCTACACTCAGGTGGTGTCTAGCAGGTCCAGTGCTGAATTCCAGGCTCATTTGGAGTCAAGTCCTTCCTGACTTCATGATCTTTGGTTAGGGAATGGGGCCGTACATCACAGACACACCTGCTGATTCCCTCCTCGTACAGGTAATGAAATAGTTCTCAGAAAATGGTGGCCGCGCAGATATCTACTGCAGTACATGCTATAGATTTACATTTTAAAGCATTTTCTTAACAACCTTTTGTAGCTGGTGTAAGAAATGGAGTTGAACTTTATATGTTGCTCTTATACCCAGCTAACTTTTGTTAAACTCTGAAAATAATCCTGATAATCCATTGGTAGTTTTTTGCATTTTCTGTGAAGATAATCATATCGTCTATGAAAGTGATAGCTTGTTTCTTCCCTTAAAATCACTTACATTCGTTTCTTTGTCACATCATGGAAGTGACAAGGATTTCAAGAGTCGTGGTTAATAGCAGTCTCCTGTATTTTATTCTTGACCTTAAAGTCATGTGCTCTCTGTTTCGCCAATGGGGATGCTATTTGGGATGGGTATTTTCCATCTAGAAATTCTTGTTCATGTTAAGAAAGGTCTGTTCTACCCTTGGTTTATGAAGAGGCTTGTGCGTGTATGTGTGTTAATTTTTTGGTGGGTTTAAAATGATAAATGGGTTTGAATTTTATGGAATTACTTATGTGTGTTATCTTATTGAGATAATAGCACCTTTTCCTCCCTTTAGTCTGCAAATGTAGTGAATTTACATTAACAGATTTTCTGCTGTTTAACCAGTCTTGAGTTTGGGGATACATACAACTTAGTCATGGGGTGTGTGTGTGTGTGTGTGTGTGTGTAATACACTATTGAGTGTGTCTGTTAATATTTAGGGTTTTTCCATCGTGATCATGAGTGAGGCCGCTGCATTATTCCTTCCTGGGACTGCCCTTATCTGATATGGATGTCAAAGTTATGCCACCCTCATTATTTGATGGGTGGTGGAGTGCTCCTTCTTTTTCTGTTCCCTTGAAGGGTGTCTATAAAATGGAATTATCTGTTCCTTTGCTATTTGCTACAAGTACCTGTAAAGCCATCTGAGGCTCATAGTTTCCTTCCGGGAGTGTTTTAAATAATTGATTCTCCTTCTTTTTGTGGTTGTAGCTATTCAGGCTTTCTACTTCTTTTTGAGTCTGTTTGGTAATTTACATTTTTCTGGTAATTTGTCCGCTTCCTATTACCTTTAAATTGTATTGGCACAAAATTCATAATACCCTCGTATCTTTCTCATCCCTGCTCCATCTGTAGTTACGCTTCCTTTGCATTCCTCAGAGTGCTTATTGCCCCCATTTCTGTGTTTCTTGGTAAGATAGTTCAATATTTTTTCAAATCATAAACATTTTTCCTTTTTCCTTTTAATCGAATTTATTGGAGTGACACTGGTTAATAAAATTATATAGGTTTCAGGTGCACAATTTCACGCCACATAACCTACACACTGTGTTGTGTGTTCACCACCCCAAATCAAGTCTCCTTCTATCACCATTTTCTTTCCTATATCCTCCTCTACCTCCCCCACCAACCCCCTGTAATCACCTCACTTGTCGATGTCTGAGTTTTTCTTTTCTCAAAAAGTGTTTCTTTTTCGCTCCATGCCTCCACCCATTTACTCCCCCAACCCCTCCTCATTGTCAGCCTGTTGCCTGTCTACGAGTCTGTCTCTATTTTGCTTGTTAGTTTACTTTGTTCACTAGATTCCACAAATCACATGGGCAAATCACATGGTATTTGTCTTTCTTTGACTGGCTTATTTCACTTAACATAATGCTCTCCAAGTTCATCCATGCTGTTGCAAAGGGTAAGATTTCCTTTTTGTGGCTGAGTAGTATTCCATTGTGTAAATGTACCATAGCTTTTTTACCCACTCATCTTGGCTATAGTAAAAGTGCTGCAATGAACATAGGCGTGCACATATTCTTTCGAATAGTGTTCCTCCCCAGGTCATATCTGGTTTCTCTATTTCCTGATTTTTGTCTTCATTGTTTATTTCCTTCTACTTTCTTAGGTTTTGTTTTCCTGCTGTTCTTCTAGTAATTTCATTTGGATATTATCTCGTTAGATTTCACTGTTTCTCTTTTTCTCTTTTAATTTTCGAAGTTATGACTTTTCTTTTTAAATATTGCTTTGGCTGATCAACCATGACTTGACATATAAGAGTTTCTGTTTATTAATACTAAGCGTATTTTAGCTTCCATCATGACTTATTTTTTTTAAATAATAACTTTATTGTTGTTCAATTACAGTTATCTGCATCCTCTCCCCTCCCCTCCCCCTCCCCCGCCAACCCCACCTCCCTCCCCTGCCTCCCTCCTCCCCCTTGGCTCTGTCCATATGTCCTCCATAGTGGCTCCTGTAAACCCTTCTCCCCATTGTCCCCTCCCCCCTCCCCCCTGGCCACTGTCAGACTGTTCTTACTTCAATGTCTCTCGTTATGTTTTGCTTGCTTTCTGCTTTTGTTGCTTATGATCCAGTTAAAGGTGAGATCAT